>JBBIGC010000104.1:2093073-2108796 GCA_037576955.1 Lepidarchus adonis
TATATATACTCTGACAGCAATAATATACTTTAACAATTGCCCAAAATTAATTTCCATCTTACATTGTTAGTCTTTCCATTAATCTCCCCTTTAATTGTTTTTCTTCACTGCTTTTAATCACTGCTTTTCATGAGGAACTGAAAGAAGAGGAGAACCAGTCAATGGCCACAATGGACTTCTAAGCTGTAGAACTGCAACAGTTACTCTCATCAGTTCCCAATTATTTAAGCAGTGTAATTAAAAGAAAAACTGATATAGAACAGTGATAAACATGCCTCTGTCCCATTTTTATGTGATGTATTTTGTTTGTAATTTTGTTAATAAAATAATGTTTGTTAAATAAAATAGTGTTAACAAAACACAGATTTTTATTGCATTTTACAAAATGTGTGAAAGTGATTATGAACGCACCACAACGAAATGTGTCCTCTGCATTTTACACATCACACATAGAGCAGCTGGCAGCAGTCAACAGCTGCACCCGGAGAACAGTGAAGTAGGACGGTTCCTTGCTCAAGTGTTACCTCAGTGGTGCCTGGGCTGGGACTTGACCCTGCATCCTTCTGCGCTCAGGGGCAAAGGCCTAACCACTAGGCCGCCACATGCCCAGATACCAAACTAATAATAGTAATAATAATAGCAGTAGAAGCAAGGGTCAGATCTAACCTTTGGTTCAGATTTCCAGCTGTGGGTGAGCGGAAACGTGTGTACAATCGATTTTTCGACGAATTATCCCTTTAGCTGCACCAGCTGTCCTCTCTCTCTCTCTCTCTCTCTCTCTCTCTCTCTCTCTCTCTCTGCACAGGAGCGAAGGCGCGAAGGCGTAATTCTCGCTTTGTGTTTGTCCCTCGTTTGATCCCGTCGAAGAAAAACACCCAACAACTGCCCCGTTTCGCACCGCAGACCGTTCTAACTTCTACCGGCGAGCCCCCAGGGCATCCGACGCTTATGGTCCGTCGCTCTTATCGCCAAAGTATCGTCAGTTGGCAGACTGGAGGTTCACGGACCGCTCGCACAGATGTTAGCTTGTAGCTAACTGCACAGAGCACTGGATAAACACAGCTCGGACCTTTCGCGGCTGACAGACAGAGAGGCGCTGTCATCACCACCACCGAGTTAGCTCTACAGCTAATTACAGGTTTTACCATAGAAAACTTTATTTATTTATTCATTGTATATGTGCATTGTGTAGCTTTGTTGTTTTTAGAAGTCTCGTGCAGTGAAATCATACAGCAACAACGGTTTGTTTGAGAAACCGGGGGAACGGTCACTCTTGACCCTTGGCCTGTCAGGGGCTTCATAACAGCGATGTATCACACGTTTATGTACAATATAATAGGTTAAGAAAAATCGCGCTTAAGGACTTATTTAAAGGTCTGTAGTATACAGGCGAGTAGAATAAACATGGTTTCCAGCAGCGGCTCGTTCGTTAAAGGGAAATTCCATTAATTTTTCTACAACTCTATGTCAGTACGTGATTAACGTGTAAATAAACTCATTCAGAATAATGCTTCATTGTAAACATGCAATGAAAATGGTTTTGACAGTAGTGGAGATTGGAACCAGACCTCAGAAACTGCTTCTAAATACTAAATTGCATTATTATGATAAAAAAAAAAAGAATATTTGCAGTTTTCAATAAGGTATGGTATTATTTTACCATATTTAAATATATATATATATTAATAGTATTTTTAAAATTGCATTTATGGGAGAGCTTACTATAAGACAAAACAATATCCAAAGAAATCTTTGTGGAATTCCCCTGTAACGGTAAAGCAGCTCTACATAGAAACCTGGAGTTGGTTTAACAGACTTTTACACATTTAACAGTTTCATAAAGGCCTTGTGCAACTATATTGCCTATAGTAAAGTACTGGGCCGTAATCGGTTAGGATTTGTAAATGTGTTTTTTAAAGATTGGGTTAATGCTTTAGGATAGTCAAATAGTCACTGGTTGTAGCAGTGTTTACAGCAAACACTGGTTTGTTGACTCTGAAGCAGCTGTAGCCTAAATGGAGATGACAATCGGCACATCCATCAGCACCTGTATGGCAGCCGCTGCATTTAAATAAAATTGTTCGTGGTTCTGGAGCAGGCACTGTTTAGGTCTGTCACAGAGGTAAACTTATTTTTTTTGAAGGTTAATGTTTACAGCTTTTCTAGGATGTCTATTGAGGATTTGCTCTGAATGTTCAATAATATCTTTAAGCAAACAGAAACTTTTATGGGATTACATCAATATTGATCAATGTTTAATATTGCACATATGCTTACATGCAGGTTGGTCATATAAACACAGGGACACACCATGCTGGTTCACCTTCTGTGATATGGGGATACTTCGAGATGGATAAGCAGAAGAGGTAAGCAGAGAATGTCTAACAGTCTAAAATCTTGGCCAAACATGTAGGCAAAAAATCATTAGCTTCATTCTCCCACATGTTGTTGGAGCTGGTGGCAGTTCTGCCTTGTGAGCATCAGAAAGCGAAGCCTCAGCTCTTAGAATCAGAGACAATACAACTTTTGTTCAAAGTTAAAGAAATATCCACTTGCCCCAGGTCCTATGAATGTGTCCAGATGTTCATCAGAAGAAGGATATGCTAAAAATATGATACTTGAAGTAAAGTTTTATGTGGAGTGGGTTGGAACATTATTAATAATTACTGTTAATGTTTTCTGTACATTCTGGGATCTGAAACCACTGGCTTTGCTGGTTTCCCTGTCAGCAATTGACTGGCAGAATATGAAAACCATTAACAAAACCAATTTGTTTCAGTCTTAATGTTTACACGTTATCAGGTACAGTCAATCTAAGGCCATTTTTACAAATGAAAAGGGAATTCAGAAACCCCACTTCTTGCATGTATAGGACCGAACAAACGACTCAAAACCATGAAATGTAATATGTAAGAAAAGTGAGCATTAGTTTACATATGTATTTTTAAATAAAAGCCTTTGTTTTAACATGTTATTCAGACTCTTTTTAAAGAAACTTTGTGGCCCCCCTTTGGTGCAAATGAAAACTGTTGTCTAGTTTTGGGTAAACATCATCCTAGTCCTAATTGTGGCTGATATCATACCAGTATATATTTTCCTGGGTGTACCTGGGATATTGTCAGTACAATATGCATTTTTAATCCCACTTAATTGGATTTAGTGTGAAATGCTGAATCATTGCGATTATTTTTAGATTTAGCACTCATTTTTTGTCTTTTTTGTCTGATTCACCTTATTAAATCTCATAAAACTTAATAATGACATGTATTTTGTGTATCATTAAAAAGTATTTTGATCTTACATTAGTGCCACAAAAAATTATTTGTACTATGTTTATTTGATATTAAAATCATTGTACACATTATGTTCTCATGAACATTTTGGGGATTCACAATCTAATGACTGTACAGTTAAACTTAATTATACACCACTTTTAATTTACATTTAAGGAAACAATGAGCTAATTTATGTTAAAAAAAAAGGTTGATTATGCCAATGTGCTGTAAGTTATTAAAAAGTATTTGTATTTTTTTTTATTAAACAAATACTTTTACAATTGTATTATGTGAGACAGACCTTTTGAGGCTTCACTGTGTAGTAGCCTTTACTATTTTAATGATCAAAATTTTTTGTGCTGATGTGACCAAACCCGATCCGAACCCGAGTAACCATTGTGAAATATTTTTCCGGATATTTTAATAATTAGCCATGCTCTAACAGAATGTAAAAAAAGGAAACCCCATGGTATGATTTTTAAAAGTGAGTATTTGTATAATGGTGTAGAAAAAATATTTAGCACCTACTAACAGTCAATAATTGTGGCCCTCACAGACCTGTTACTACTTCTTTAAGAAGCTCTACTATCCTCCACTCATTACCATTACTCATTATTGTTATGTATTCAAATTCTGCAGCGCTCAAAATGTCTCCCTGCTTTAGCCAGCACATGTCCAGGCCCATCTAAAGTTTGCCAGAGACCATTTGGATGTCGTGTAGTCAGATGAGACCAAAATGGAACTCTTCTGTATAAACCCCACTCACTGTGTTTGGAGGGGGGAGAATGCTTAGTTGCATCCCAAGAACACCATACCCGCTGTGAAGCATGGGGGTGGAAACATCATGCTCTGGGGCTGCTTTTCTGCAAAGGGGACAGGAGGACTGATCCTTATTAAGGAAAGGGGTCATGTATTCTGAAATTGTCAAGGTTCTGGAGTTGCCTATCCAGTCTCTGGACATCAAGCCAATAGAGAATCTGTGGAGGGAGTTGAAAGTCTGTGTTGCTTAGTGACAGCCCCAAAACATCACTGCTCTAGAGAGGATCTGCATGGAAGAATGGGCCAAAATACTAGTGTGTGCAAACCTGGTGAAGACCTACGAGGAAACATTTGACCAACCAAGGTTACATTACAAAGTATTGAGGTGAACTTTTGTTATTGACCAAATACTTATTATCTACAAATGAATTGGTTGTAAATATTTTTATCATATATATATATATCTTAATTTCTTTAAAAATCATACAATGTGATTTCCTGGATTTTTTTTACATTCTGTGTCTCACAGTTGAAGTGAATCTATGATGAACATTACAGATCTCTCTCATTTTAAGTGGGAGAACTTGCAGACTTGGTGGCTGCCAAATACTTTTTGCTTTATATACAATATTGTGCAAAAGTTTAAGCACCCCATGATAAATAACAGATTTTGGTGATTTCAGTGATTTAAAGTTTCAGACCTTAATCAGCTCGTTAGATCTGATGCATGACAACATCTGTCATTAGTAAATGTCAGCTGGTGCCAATTTCAAAGCTTTAGAAATACACTGACAACCATGGCTTCCTCTAAGCAGCAGTGTAAGACTCTGAAAATGAAAGTTATTGATGCCCACAATGCAGGAGAAGGCATTGAGATGAAGATAGTAAAGTGTTGTCAGCTTACAGTTTCCACAGTGAGAAATGTAATTAAGAGATGGCAGTTCAGGGGAACTGTGGAGGTCAAGATGAGATCTGGAAGACTTTAAAAAACAGTAAAGCTGTGAACCTATTTTCACATCAAGGAATTCTATGCATTAAGTTTTAGGGCTTAATTTATTTCCTATGTTTCAGGAAAGCTGTAAATTAAGCAGGTCCTTCATGTCCATCAAATATACATTTTTGTAAATATTTATGTATTTTTGTGACTTTGATTACTTATTTTAAACGTTAACATTTAAGGTTATTCATTTTACCTAAACTGCTTATATTACCAGTGAACACTTGAAAAATGGCATGTTCTAAAACTTTTGACCGGTACTGTATTTATTTATATATTTCAAGTTATTTTTGTCTACCTTATTTATGTATTACTTTACATATTTTAGTTCTATTGTACTTATTCTAAATTTTTTGTATGTGTACAGCTCGGGTGAGGAGGAGGGTTCTGGGGAGCGAGGTGTGCTCCACACGTGGAGGGGCTACTCCTGCAGCGTCACTCCTGATAAAGTGCTCCTCTCCCAGCCTGTGCTCCAGGCTTCCCTTGGGGCCAAACACATGGTTCTGCTGGTGGAGGGTAAGCATTCTGTAGTTTTTGTCAGAACATAGTAGTATCTGATCAGTTCTTATAACCAGGTCACCTTTAAATGACGAGCACTTTTTTTTACCTGAAGTGCCTGAGGGCATGAATACTTTCATGTCAACTCAAAGAGTGTTTAGGGATTAAGTTAATCCTGCAGGATGAGGATTTCCTACCCTTGTTTTAGATTACCTTGAGACAGCAAAAAAAGATATCACAATATACATCTATTCTTCTGGTAGCTCATGTGGCTTGTTTAATGATGATAATTATTCTGAAGGCCTGTCTGGCTGCTTTGCTCATTTGGGATGTTTGTCTGTAAAGATGAAAGAGCTGTTTGATGATGATAAAATGCCAGTGCATTGTAATACAGATTTGGGAACTTTTGGAATATGATTGTGTTCTGTTTATTTACTCATAATTAGGTGGACAGGTGTATACTTTTGGAGAATTGCCATGGAAACAGAACCAAGCTTTATCAGGAACCACAGAGCCCATTCTGGAGGCGGGGCTTAGTGAGCAACATGTTATATCTGTTGCGGCAGGTGCCTTTCACAATGGTGCAGTAACGGAAGACGGCACTGTGCACATGTGGGGGGACAACACCTATGGTCAGTGTGGCCTATCAGGGCTCTCTGTTGTCCCTAATCCCACTCCAGTGGGTGTGGTGGACTGTGAGGCCACACCTCCTCACCCAGTGAGAGTCATGGAGGTAGCATGTGGAGAACAGCACACACTGGCCCTTTCGGCCCAGCATGAAGTGTGGTCCTGGGGCAGTGGCTGCCAGCTGGGCCTAATGACCACTACTTTCCCTGTATGGAAGCCTCAGAAGGTGGAGCACTTGGCTGGGAGGCATGTGCTACAGGTTGCCTGTGGATCGTCTCATAGCATAGCTCTGGTACGCTGTCTGCCCCCTCCTCATGACACGCGAAGGCTGCCTGTGGACAAGTGCGGCCAATGCAACCAGTCGCTGTACACCATGACTGACAAGGAGGACCACGTAATTATCTCAGACAACCACTACTGCCCCCTGGGGGTGGAGCTTGAAGACGGAGACAGTAAATCAGGATCAGAAGGCAGCTTAGTTCATGGTAAATTGAGGAGTTCCCCATCAGAGCCAATCCTATCTTCTCACACTCAAACACCTAAGTCTGCCGTCCCCTCACGTTCAAGTAACGCACCACTTTCGGCACCTGCTTCTGTTTCCGAAGCCCAGGACCAGGCACCCATTACTAAGAAAGAGTGTAATAAATCAGCCCCTAATGACCCAGAGGAGCCCCAAGCAGCTGTGACTAATGGAGAGGTGTCTGAATTGGCTCCAGAGGCACATGAGGCAGAGACAGACTTTACTAAGGCCTCAGGAGTGAAATCCTCCCCTTACCCAGATGAGCAGGCACTCAATAACTACCTGAAGAAGCTTTTGGACCAAACCATTGCTGAACATGCATCTAAGAACCCAACTACAGCACAGTGTGCTCAGGTCAGTGTTTTTTTTACAGTGTTTTTGTGGCTGTCTGCTTTTTTAGGTTAGTTGTGCAGTTGAAAAGAATGAGTAGGCCAGCACTGGTTATTGGGAAAGAATTAATAGTCTTATTAACTGGGCAATATGGCTTCTGCACTGCAGAAAAGAAGCTTAATACAGTTACAGCAGTGTTGTGACATGGTGGGAAGACTTAATAGTTTGAATAGTGGCATAATCAAACTGTAAACTGTGTTAAAAAGAAATTCCACCATTTTTGGGGGTAATTTAGTAGTTGACATTTGATAGTGTTTTGTAGAGAAACTTACTGACCTGGATCAGGTGTATTGATAGGAAACCGGGGTCATTATGTTTTCAACACAAAAACATCTACACATGTCTTCTGATAATTATAATGATAAAAAGTCTTGTGTCATTGGGGACTGTTTTGCCTTATAGCTCAGCAGTACCACTTTGTCATGAATTAATTTGTAGCCGTTTCCTATAGGGCAGCTTTAAAGGCTTGGAGGAGAATGTGAATTACCAAATCTGTTACATCAGATAAGATTTGTATTAATACCAACGTCTTGCTCAGTGGTTCCGTCCATTGTCTGGGAGCATTCAAATTCACTGCACATTTGAGTATTTTCCATCTTCCCGCACCTGATCCGACTAATGAACTAAGCCTTTCCTGGGCTGAGGGCGGTGGGCCCTTCATGACCAAGGTTGAGAACTACATTTTTAATGTTCCCTGTTTCACCATACAACTACATCATGCTGGACAGGAGGATACTGCAGACACCATTAACAGTCCAGCTCATTTGTTTTCCATCACAGCCTCTTCCAGAGTCTGCTGACGTTTTCACTTCTGACCCACCAACCCCTGTTGCCCAATCAGTAACTCCTATGGGGTCGGCCCTGAATCACCTGGTGGTTTCGTGCGCGTCGGCTGTAGGAGAGAGAGTCGTGTCCACATATGAGGCTCTGTCGCTGAGAAAAGTCATCAGCTACTGGGTGAGTTCATGAATTTATTAATTATTTGTTTTTTGCATCACTGTTACAGTATGGTTACACTGGGTACATGACCAATAGGTTAAGCTTCCTATTTCAAATTCAAATTCAAATTTTCAAATTCATTATGTAATGCATTATGTATTATGTATTATGCATTATGTATTGTATTGTATCACCTGAGAAATGCATTTATCTTTATCTTTTATATTTTCAGTATTCCAGTTAATAGTTTGATGATATTCCAGCTTCCCACATGTCATGTGTCATAGTCTTCAAATGGGCTTCTAGCAGTTGTTCATTCAGAGTCTCTGTATGTATAGCCGGAGCTGAATGTGTGTTCATATGTGTACAGGGTCCCGCCGAGGGCCGTGAGCGCCCGGAGGAGAGGGTGCGTCAGGAGGAGCATCGACAGGGCAAGAAGAGCTCCAGTCTGGGGGACATCCGAGAGGAGGAGGCTGAGGGGCTAAGCCGCCGCCTCTCGCTGCCTGGCCTGCTCTCACAGGGTACATGTGTTCTACATATCTTATGCCACCATATGAGTAAGTCTGCACCAGTGTGGGTGTGGAGGGGGGTTGGTGTTAAAGTGGCCATTTAGTGGAAAATCAAATGTATATTTTCTCTTTACTCAAAAGTAGCAATCAGCCAACACACTCTTATTGAAATTCAACAAAAATGCATAGCGTAGCATAACCAGTCTTAATAGCTGGCATCACTTTTTTTGTTATGCATAGTGTTAATTGGTATCCAGTATGTCTGCACTTTTAATATTTCTCTTTAACAGTAACTTCAGTGTAAATCCAGATAAGCAAACCTTATAGACACTGGATGTTTTTTGGGGAAATCTGTGTAAATATGATTTACACTGAATGGTTTCTTAAATTTGTTCATGCTTAAGTAACTTATTGCTATAATAGGGGTGTGTTTATATGTGGGCATGTGTTTGTATATGACAGTTTAGTCCTGTTTATGGAATCCAGTCCCAGTTTTCTTCCTATACAGCATGGCAAAATTGTGTGGTGGCTGTTGCTGCTGTATATAAGGCAGTTTTTCCATCATGTGACAGAATTCCCAAAATTCCGAAAGCTTATTGGAATAATTAGGCACTTAGTATTATAGGACTTTGCCAGCTATTGTTTTATAAACTAAGGATTTAAGCTGGGTCTTGTCTGAGCCAAAAGCTGCATGTAATCTAACCAAAGCATACAGAACAGCAACAAACACACAGGAGTTAAAGACCCAGTTAAATATAATTGGAATATTTTTAGCAAACACTGCTTTTCAGCATTGCTGGGGCACTGCAGGTTTGTGGCGTCACTACAAACTGATGGGTGGGCCATAATTTTGTTGTTGCCGTGGTTACAGACAAAGCAGAGACCGAAGCAAAGGACCAGTCTGCTCTTTCTGCAGTTACAGGTATTTCTAGAATGTGGTAGAGCTGTACAACTAATCGTAGCTAATCATAACTAATCATGATCACAGTTTTTGGCTTCCTAACTTTCTAGCTAAAGATACTAATTTAGATATTGATTTATATTTATGCTGCTACATTAGAATGTGTTGACAGGATTGTGTTTCTGGCACAAAACCTGTGAGCATGATGTTCATGTAAAAAATGTAGTAATAGTGTAAATAATGTTTTGTACTTTTTGTTTATTTAGTGGTGATTAAATGTTCAATGCCTTTAGATTTCTCTTCAGTTTGACATAACTCTTACCAAAAATGTGATAAGAATATAAGTCAAGACATAACAATGAATCCCAATAAAGCAACACACATTTATCGCACAATAATTTTAGTTTGATTTTTTAAAAAAAATTATGATTAAGAAGTTCATTCAGTTAAATGACAATTAAGAGAGATAGTTTGTAGGCCTGCCCTACAGTTGGCTTCACCCTACATTAACCTATATCTTCACTCTGAAAGTATAGTTTCATCTGTTTGAAAGCACATTCCAAACCTCAGACGTTTTTATATTTCTAGAAAAAAATTCACTAATGCTCATCAGATGAAGCATCAAAAAATTTCACATTAATTTCAAACAGACTTTCCTCCACCAATCCACCGTTAAACAGTATAGAATTACAGAAGATCAGCACTTTCCAGAAAAGGTCATCTAACAAAAATCTTTAAAACTAAGCAGCTGTAGAACTCTTAACTGCTAAATACTAAAGTTTTCATGACTTTGCCAGCAGACAAACACTGAACATGAATAGGGTATATGGGATTATGGCAGAAAGGAAGCCATTACTCTCTAGGAAGTACACTACAAATTGTTTAAAGATTCCTAAAAAGCCCTTGAATAAGCCGGAAGGCTACTCAGAAAAAGTTGTGTGGGCAGATAAGGCAAAGAATAATACATTTTCATTTTCATTTCAAATTATTTCAGTTAAAAAATTGTACGGTTGGTGAAAACAGTGCTTTCCAGAATAAGGACCTTATCCTATCTGTGAAACATAGTGGTGGCAGTATCATGCTTTAGGGCAGTTGAGCTGCGGCTGTATCAAGACCCTTTGTTTGCCATCGTTTAGGGAGCTGTGAATGTTTGGGATTGAGGTTGATTTATATAAACATCCTAATTCTAATTCTAAAGGGCTCATAAACTTTAAGTAACTTTTTTTAACTCTCTTTGACTACTGTATTTCCCCAATGATAGATTCCCATTCTATGAGCTGCAGAAAATGCTCATTTATGTTTTAAAACTCTAAAATTAGCTGCCCCATGTTATTAGGCGCAGCCTTACTCAATGTACCGATCTGAAGTAGAAGGATCTAATTTGGCCCCTAGAGGCCTTTGCAGCTCTATACCAGTAGTGATTGGTATTATACCAAAGTTGAGCATGAACAATTAAATTCATCACATTTTGAACTCATCAATATCATGCCACAATGCAAGAACTACGCTGCAGAATGAAGCAACGTCTGCAATATATGAGAGTGATACTGGTGACAACAGCAAAGCAGCACAAATCGAGTTGTTTGTGACGACGTTAATTTTGAAGGATTTGAAAGGTACTTTTGCTTTGCATTGCTTTTCCAACTGTTAGTTGCTGCAGCAAAAATGGCATGTGTCTTTTTGTTGTCTTTTTGTGAGACAATGCGTTTTCATGTTTTAAGAAAGGCCACCCCATTAGTAAGCTTATTTTAAGTAAGCCACACCCAAAACACAGGTTTGTAAAACTTCTAAAGATCTAAAAGCTGTGGCTTATCGTTAGGGAAATATGATAGTGACCTG
This sequence comes from Lepidarchus adonis, assembly GCA_037576955.1. Classification (NCBI taxonomy): domain Eukaryota; kingdom Metazoa; phylum Chordata; class Actinopteri; order Characiformes; family Lepidarchidae; genus Lepidarchus; species Lepidarchus adonis. The sequence continues at coordinate 2,104,328 of JBBIGC010000104.1, forward strand.
TTGGTTCAATGTTTTAAGGAATCCAGGTTTACGCTACACAATGGAGAAAAAAGGCAAAGTTTTTAATGATTTGCTATAAATTAACTTATTTCTTGAATTGGCTGGAATATTTTGATAAATATCTGTGACTTCAGTATTGATCACAGTATTCATGACTGCTGTTTTGTCATTATTACAGTAGAACATGGTTGCTGTACTGACAGTGTTGTAAATATAGTGTAAAGTATAGTAGGGCAGGGGTGGCTGTTAGGGCTCAGACACATCAAGCCGTCGAGGAAGAACTAGCAGCAGCTAAGGATTGCTCTGTCAGGTTTTTGTCTTCTCTTATTTCCTGTGAAAATTTGAACGCACCACAAAGACTACAGTTGATGGCTAGCGAGAGTGCACTTAGTTTGCCTTTTGGACAGTAGTTCAGAATTTCTTTATTTGTTTAATATTATATTAAATTTTAAATATTGTATTGTTTATTTAGTGCCATATACTTGAAATATAATTAATGTATTCATTAATGTAAATATTAATTCATCAATTACTTATGTAATAATAATTATATATATAACTTTTTTTATTTATTTATTAATTTTTTTAGTTTTAATAAGTGCATTATGTCTTCTCTTGGGAGTGTCATTTACTTGCGTTGCTCTTTTTCATTTCTCTCATCACTCTGGCCTACCATTTATGTGCCTTGATCTACTAGTGCGGAACACACCGTATGAACTTTTGATATCTAATGGCCACCTGAGCTCAGCTTGAGAGTAGAAGGTGATAGACCGAGGGCATGGTGTGCAAGGGCCTTTAATGGCTAGTTAATTACTTTTAGACTAGTGTGTAGTGATTTATCAATCGAAGGAGTACTTAAACTATTTAAAATGTTTTTAGCATAAGGTTGAACACCATAGACAGCAATGTCACTGTAATTACAACAGAATGGAAAACGTATTGATTCAAAATACACTTAAAACAGAAGCAGGTGCAGACGTTCTCCAGGTCAATGCCTGCTCAGTGACTGGTGAGTATAACTGATGTCTACAGATGCAGCAGGTAGAGGCTGAAAATGCTGGAGTTCTGCATTAACAGTCCGTTTAACAGTTTTAGGCTAGTAGTTCAGCTCCATTCTTTCAAGAATTCAACTGCCTCAGGTTCGTACCCCCTCCCAAGCAACAGATGGATCGCAGCAGGGAAGGAACAAAACACAGCATGACAGGAGTGTGTGTGTGCCTGCACATTCATGCTTCCACCTGACAGTGTGTCACAGTGTATGCACACGCGTGTATTTTGGCTGTCAATAGATGCTATGAAGTGTTTTGAACAAATGCTTGTTTCTCTCAGTGTTGGTTGTGTTGGGGAAGCAGACTGCACTGGTGTAAATTATTCATGTGAATACATTGGCCTGTCTCAAGTGTTTGTTTGGCTCTATTCATACAGCACAGCTGAGCTAATGCATCTTTAATGGAAAAACAAGACGTATTGAGTTCATTAGGGACAAATATGGCAGTCAAGTGTAAACAAAGCTTTTCACTCAGTGTCTTGTATGTGAACATGCCTTTTGCCATACCCATCTCTGTCTGTATCCCTCCTTTCTCTCTCATGTCCCCCCCCTCACTCTCCTTTCACTCTCAGTGTCCCCTCGTCTCTTGCGGAAGGTGAGTCGCCCACCTGTCAGGGCAGTGACCCTCACCCCAGTTGGCATAGCAGAGTCAGATGCCCTTCTACCCTCATTGCAGACTGAGGTGTGGAGCTGGGGGCGGGGTGAGGAAGGGCAGCTGGGACACGGAGATCTGCTGCCCAGGTGAGACTAGATAAGGTGTTCTCCACAGACATAAAGCAGACCACTGTCATTATAAAGTACGGGTGGACAATATGTCAAAAATACAATTGAACAACTTTTTAAAAATGTTCTTTCGCATCTACCACTATGACTGAGTGTTGTTTTAAACAAATTAATGAGTTAATTACTCTTTACTTTTGTCTTATGTGAAAATCTTAATGGACAGTAGCACTGTCAAATCTGTCATTTGATTATTCCTGACCATCCTAAAGCAACTTTTTTGTTTTGCACTGTGTCACAGCCACACATTAGAGCTGTATTTGCATTGATAATAGAAATGAAATGAAACATTTAGAACACAAAATATACTTTTCCCAGTAACTTTTATATGCAATATAACTAATAACTAATGCACAGTCATAACTTGCATGACTAATTTACATACACTTTAACAGGACCCAGTAGGTTCTTGTGGACTTCTGGCATCATAGGAATTCACACCCAGTACTGTATCTCTTGACAACAGGGAATGCCTGTTGTGCTCTTTGAACTCTGGGTATTGAGCATAAATTCTCCTGGGCCAATGCTTTGAAAGCTGTGTCATACAGTTGGCCAGTCATCTTTAATTATGCTAATTAAACAGTACAGAAGAGCAGATAATAATTTAACAGGATAATAATATCTTAATATATCTTAATGCCCACCCCCATAGGCAGAACAGACTCCAAGTCGACATATAAACACATTCTATATTAGGGGTACCAAGCTCCACTCATGGAGATCTGCAGTGCTTTACAACTGATCCAGATTACAAAGGCCCTCAGGGTTGTTTGAATATTAGAGCCTGGTGTGTTTGATCTGATCTCTTTAGGGTCCTAGATCTTTAGGAGTAGAGTTGCGCAGCCCACAGAGAAAAAAGCAGCATAATCATTACTAAACATGAGCATTTGTTCAGACCCAGTGATCTATTATAAGAGTTAATATGCCGTCTAAAAAGAGTATACGTTTGTTGATGCATGTAGAAGTGCTCAGAAAGATATACATATATTCCTCATACTACAGTATAAGAATATATACATATTTAACCCAAGGCTTGCATGAAATTCATGCTTGTAGAAGAGTTTCCATTAATCAGCCATACAATTAGGGTTAAGGCTTGCCCCAATAGCAGTCCCCAGACTTTGAATACACGTAGGTATATTCAAAATATCAATCAATCTATCAATCAATCAATAATTCTATTTTCTAATTAATGACCACTTTTATGGAATAGAGAACCACAATAGTATTTCAGTGGTTTAGTTTTATACTGAATTCTTATTTATAGCCATTCTTATTGTAAGGAAATGTTACAGTTATTAGCTAGCCTATTGTCTGTTAGTCTGTCTGCTCTGGAGATATGCAATGTTACACCTGCTTCAGTCCCTCAAAGCAAAGGTGGGAGTGCAGTTGGATTAAGCCTTTATTTAATGATATAATTTTTTTTAATTTTTAAATGAAATTTTATCACTCCATCATTGCCTTTTCCCTTGTTTCTCCTAGTTAGTGTAGTGCTGTGGGCATTTGTGCAGGGCAGCAATCAGTAGCTCCATTAAAAGTAAATGGCTGCATGATGTGCTCAACTCTGAAAATGATCAGGAATCCACGAGAGTGTTCTAAAAGTCTGATGGGATCTGAAAGAGCTGTAACAACTGATAAAGCTTCCAATTACTAAACAAGGAATTAAATACCAACATAATCAAATACTTGTGGGTCTTCTACTTATCCATTAAACCTTTAATCTATCCTTCTTTCCCTCTCTTTTCACAGATTGCAGCCTCTCTGTATTAAAAGTCTGAGTGGTAAAGAGGTGATTAGAGTGGCAGCAGGTGCCTTACATTCACTCGCCCTGACCGCTCAATCACAGGTGGGTCGGTGGACGTGTATCGGGACTGTCTGGTCAAAACAAAATACTAGCTGTGTGAATTTGTTGTGGCTCTGATATGCTGTGGAGCATGTTAAAACAGTACTGGTCAATCAGTAACAGGACATGATTAAATATTAACCACTGGCCTTTACTATTTTGACTAAAATATTTTACTTATTTTGTATTATATAGACACTTTTTCAGATTCACCACGAAGAAAAAAGATTGAGATTGGTTGGAGGCTGAATTTGTATTTTGCTACCTTATTTAGTATTGGTATCACAACGACCAATGTTAGTGATGAATAAATCATTTATGTTTTGGCCTTGCAAAATTTATTTAATGCTACATCTGTCTGGCTTATAGTCAAAAGCTCTGTCATCCCAAACCGTCAGAGCAGCTTAATTTGTTTTGTCTACTGTGTGTAATTGTGTTGCTGAATGTGTGATTTTAATGCGTTTTATGTGTGTGAGATCATTTTTCATATTGTGTGTTGGTCACACTGTATATGTTTATGGGTGTGTTTGTGGGTAATGCTAAGTGTGTTTGATGTGCAAATTGTCTGCATATTAGCAAGGCTTAGTGTGTTTGCTGGTAATACTGAGTGTGTGTTTACTCTGTGGCAGGTTTATTCCTGGGGCAGTAACAGTTTTGGTCAGCTGGGACACATGGTATCCCCCAGTACCATCCCCCACCTAGCCAAGGTACACAAAGACTTAAGTAAACACACACACACACACACACACACACACACACACACACACACACACACACACACACACACACACACACACA
>JBBIGC010000104.1:2118676-2149157 GCA_037576955.1 Lepidarchus adonis
GTGTGTGTGTGTGTGTGTGTGTGTGTGTGTGTGTGTGTGTGTGTGTGTGTGTGTGTGTGTGTGTGTGTGTAGAGGGGAGAAGTATATGGGCTTATGGCATGATGATCAGAGGCAGGGGAATGGAGTTATTGTCACTCAGTTTGGCCTGTACTATGAGGGAGCCTTCAGCAACAATAAGATGATGGTGAGAATCAAACTAAGTTTTCTACTTTCAGATACGCCACAAAAAACATGATTATTCATGTAATAAATGTTTTTTTATTTATTAACCTATTTTGCGCTCCATGTCTCTCTCTCTCTCTCTGTCTTCCTCGCTGTCTCTGTCTTACACACTCAGGGTGCAGGTGTTTTGCTTTCAGAAGATGACACAACATTTGAAGGGGATTTCTCGGATGACTGGACTCTGAGTGGAAAGGTGACCAGAAACACAGACTGTAAACACACACACCCAAGCATACGGCTTCTCTCTGTGACTCACAAGCACTTTTTCTGCAGGGCACTTTGACCATGCCTAATGGTGATTACATCGAGGGTTCCTTTAGTGGGGTCTGGGGCACTGGCCTGAAGATGTCTGGGACTTACTACAAACCCAACATTTATGACTCAAACAAGGAGAAGAGCCGCACACTGTATGCTTGCCTCAAGTATTGATGTTGTTTTTGAGTGTTTGTGTGATTAAGATCTGCTAGGAGTATAATATATTATATTGATTTTATCATAGTTAGAAATTCAGTGATAATCCTAAGAGAGATCAATTACACAAACAGCCCCATATAAAAAAAAAACATTACAAAAACATTAGCCTAATTCTCTTAAAATCTCAATAAGTCCAACATTATCTTATAAAAAATGTTAATTTAATTACAAACATTCTTCTTATTATTTGTATTAAGAAATAGAAATTATTTTTTTGTATATTGTGATATTGTGTTATCCAGGGGATGGTGGAAAAAATTACCTACGTCAATATACAATATACTTAAGAAAATAATCAGACCGTGTTTACTTTTTTAAGCTATGTTGCAGCTTCATGCTACAGTTTAGATTTTTTCCCTCACTGTTCTATTACTTAATACCCCACTACGCCTAATCTACACCATTATTTTTAGGTCAGTCATCATGCAGGGATCATAAATAGAGAGTTTGTGTGGAAATATTTTTACCTGGAAAATGAAAGCAATCCCATGGACATTTCTAATTCAGACCTTTTGCAACAACACTTGAAATTTAACTCAAATTAGTCCCATTTCTCACAATGCATATGAGAAAAAAAACAAGCCAATGCTTAGAGACAGTATTTTTTCTGAACTGGGGAAGGCTACAAAAATTCTGCTGCACTGAAGTCTCCCAAGAGCACAGTGACCTTTTATAATTCTCAAATAGAAGAAAAGTTTGGCACAACTAGGACTCTTCCAACAGGCAAACTGAGCAGTCGAAGGAGAATGGCCTTGGTGAGAGATGTGACCAAGAACCCTCCAGTTCTCCTGTGTGGTGGAGAGGCTAAAATCCAGAAAGACAACCATAACTACAGCCCTTCACTGATCTGGGCTTGTAAGAGTGGCAAGACTCTCCTCAGTGCAAAATGCATGAATGCCTGCTTGGAATTGAGCAAAAAAGCACCCGAAGAACTCTGAGATTCAAGATTCTCCTTTCTGATGAAACCAAGATTTAACTGTGTGGAATCAATTATAATCATTATGTCTGGAGGAAACCAAGCACCACTCATTAACAGGCCAATCCTGTCCCAACAGTGAAGCATGGTGGTGGCAACATCACGCTGTGGGCATGTTTTTCAGTTGTGAGACTTGAGGGAACGTTAAATGCAGAGATATCCTCCATGAAAACCTGTTCCACAATGCTTAGGAACTCGGACTGGCATCAGTCTGTAACATAGCAAAATAAAAAATGTGAAGGGGGTCTGAATAATTTCTGAACACAATAAGTCAAAGTTCACCAGATACTTAAATATCTGGCTTATGTTTTCCTATGTGCTCTATTGTGTATTTGCTTATATCTGTCTATGTTTACATGTTTCTTCTGTGTGCAGAAAGCTTGGCCAGTTGGGTGTCCCTTCAGAGGATAAGTGGAAAGCAGTGTTTGGGGAGTGCTGGAGCAGACTGGGCTGTAACTCACCAGGGCAAGGAGAGTCCAGCACAGCCTGGGACAACATTGCTATAGCACTCACTACTAACAGGAGGCAGCACAGAGACAGGTGTGTGTGTGTGTCCTGATGCTGGCCACTCTTCTGCCTCACATGAAAATGTATTTCTGCCGCTTAGCATTATTAGGTTTCAGACAACATATCACTTTGTTCAGAATAAGCTACTGATGAGCTGTAAAGTGTTACAAATTAAAACACAATCTACATTTTTTTGTTTATGAACAGTAAATGCATTTTCAACTGTTAAGATAATTTAACATTTTCTTACCCCTGGCCAGAAATGTACTAGGAATAAAAGCAGATAACTTTTCAATTGTGTACGAAACACATAGTATATACAGTATTGTTCAAAATAATAGCTGTGCAATATGACTAACCAGAATAATCCAGGCTTTTAGTATATTTTTTATTTAAGTTACCAGTAGGTGCAGTAGATTGTCAGACAACAAACAAGACCCAGCATTCATGACATGCACGCTCTTAAGGCTGTTCAATTGGGCAATTAGTTGAAAGGAATGTGTTAAAAAAATTAATGTGGCATTCAATCAGTGAGGTCATCAATTGTGTGAAAAACAGGTGTGAATTAGGTGACCCCTATTTAAGGATGAAGCCAGCACTTGTTGAACATGCATTTGAAAACCTGAAGAAAATGGATTGTTCAAGACATTGTTCCGAAGAACGGCGTACTCTGATTTAAAAAGTTGATTGAAGAGGGGAAAACCTATAAAGAGCTGCAAAAAATTATAGGCTGTTCAGCTAAAATGATCTCCAATGCCTTATAATGGAGAGAAAAACCAGAGAGACAAGGAAGAAAACGGAAGACAACCATCAAAATTGATTAAAGAATAACCAGAATGACAAAAGCTCAGCCACTGATCAGCCCCAGGATAATCAAAGACATTGGGGGTTACGTGTAAGTACTGTGACAGTTAGAAGACGTCTGTGTGAAGCTAATCTATTTTCAAGAATCCCCTTCAAAGTCCCTCTGTTAAAAAAAGGCATGTGCAGAAGAGGTTACAGTTTGCCAAAGAACATATCAACTGGAGGATGATATGAAAAAAAGAGAAATGGAGGAACATTTTGTGGACTGATGAAAGTAAGATTGTTCATTTTTGGTCCAAGGGCCACAGACAGTTTGTGAGACGACCCCCAAACTCTGAATTCAAGCCACAGTTCACAGTGAAGACAGTGAAGCATGGTGGTGCAAGCATCATGATATGGGCATGTTTCTCCTACTATGGTGTTGGGCCTATTTATCGCATACCAGGGATCATGGATCAGTTTGCATATGTCAAAATACTTGAAGAGGTCATGTTGCCTCATGCTGAAGAGGACGTGCCCTTGAAATTGGTGTTTCAACAAGACAATGACCCCAAACACACTAATAAACGTGCAAAGTCTTGGTTCCAAACCAACAAAATTAATGTTATGGAGTGGCCAGGCCAATCCCCGGACCTTAATCCAATCGAGAACTTGTGGGGTGATATCAAAAATGCTGTTTCTGAAGTAAAACCAAGAAATGTAAATGAATTGTGGAATGTTGTTAAAGAATCATGGAGTGGAATAACAGCTGAAAGGTGCCATAAGTTGGTGACTCCATGTCACACAGATGTGAAGCAGTTATAAAAAACTGTCGTCATACAAGAAAATTTTAGTTTAGTGATTCACAGGATTGCTAAATCCTGGAAACAAAAACGTTTTACAAATTATTTTTGAGTTTGTACAGTCAACGGCAGTCGCTGCTATTTTTTTAAACACACCCCTTTCAATTAATTGCCCAATTGAACAGCCTTAAGAGCGTGCATGCCATGAATGCTGGGTCTTGTTTGTTGTCTGAGAATCTACTGCACCTACTGGTAACTTGTTTGCCATGTAACAATAAAAAATATACTAAAAACCTGGATTATTCTGTTCAGTCACATTGCACTGCTATTATTTTGAACAGTACTGTACACATAAGCCACTATTTCAAAGTTTGTTTGTTTGTGTGTTTCAGTCCTGAGTTGCTAAGTCGTTCCCATAATAAAACCTTAGAGAGTTTGGAGTTTATTCCTCAGCACGTTGGGCCTGTTACCTTGGAGAAATACCACATCATCCGTCGCTACCTCATTAAGGTCAGTTTTAAGCTGATTAAATGCAATTGAACAATACTGTATACCAAAGATATTCATATCCTCCCTGAAGGGAGACTGTCCTGCAGAGTTTGGTGGTCTCCCTGCTGTAACATAATTGGTTTAACAATTCTGTTAACTGCCTGTCATAAGAGGGGCAACAGCAAACTGTGCTGGACATTGGCCCTCCAGTTCTGAAATCGAACATTTCTTCTGTATGCTGTATATGTTGAATTTTTTGCCCCAGGCATGTGACACTCCTCTGCATCCCTTGGGTCGGTTGGTGGAGGCACTAGTTGCAGTGTATCGAATGACATACGTGGGTGTAGGAGCAAACCGCAGGTTGCTGCAGCAGGCTGTTAATGAGATCAAGTCCTACCTCAGCCGCATATTTCAGATTGTCAGGTGTGCGTGTGTGCATGACTTCTTATGAATTCATATAAATACAGGTTGGTAACCTCATTGTATTTATATGTGTAGTTATGTGTTACTGTGTGTGTCTTAGGTTCCTCTTTCCTGATCTTCCTGAGGAAGGGGGTTTGCTTGCTGAGCCTCCAAATGAAAAGAAAGACTCAGACTCAAATGGAACCAAAATAGATTCTCCAAAACCAGGGTGAGAGTCTAATTAAATCAGCATTAACACTGTAAAGCCTGACCAAGCTGGTGACCAAGTTCATGGAATTAAATATCTACTGCATAGCCACTAGTTTTTTGGCAGAAGGTATTGCTAATACGTGTGTTTGATATAATGCTTGGGGCTTTTTTGCTTTGCTGTTTTTTTACATTTTGAACGCCTTTTGTGTAAAAGCAAAAGGACATTTGAGCATGTAATTTTATTTGTGATAAAACACTCCTACATGTTTAATATTGCTTAACAACAAAGTTTTTTTGGGCCACCGAGTTTATACAAATGTAAAAATAATTTTAAGTTAAATAATAAATTCAATTTATTCAGTCAATGTGAATTTTTAGATTTTATAATGCTTTGAGTCTGTTCTTAATTAATTGTAATTGAATCACTGAAGTTAGAGATTTACTAAAAAGACCTTTTTTGTGGTGTATGAACATGTGTGTGGGTGTGGGTTGGTGTATTCTCCCCTACAGACGTGTGGTCAGTAGTTCTGCGCTGCTCTTGCCTGTGTTGCTGCCACGTCTCTACCCCCCTCTCTTCACATTATATGCCCTGGAGAAGGAGAAGGAGGACGATGTGTACTGGGAGTGTGTGTTAAGGCTCAACAAACAGCCGGACCTCGCACTCCTGGCTTTTCTTGGAGTGCAACAGTGAGATATACATTTATGAAGAAAATATGCAGCTGTAGTATCTGTGTTGCAAATTTGTCCGTTGCTAATGTTTCTTTTTTTTTTTTTTTTTTTTTTTTTTTTAGGAAATTTTGGCCTGTGACCATGACGGTTCAGGGTGAAAAGCAACAGGTAAAAATAAAGTCTGCACTGTGTAGAGATCAGAGTTGCACAACTCTGGTCCTGGGGGTCCATGTCCAATACAGATTGTTGAGTTTCCTGCTTAAACACACCTGAATAAACTTATCTGTTAAGTGTAGTGTGTGTTTTTGAGTGTTAAACTGTCAACTCCCTCAGGACCAGAGCAATGCATCTCAAATGTAATCACCAGATTGGGCAAAACGTTATCAAACACTTGCAGTAATACTTGAGTTAAAAAGATGCTGTTACTCTGGGTTCATCCTTTAAACACATCTGTATCTGTGTGTCTGTCTAGATTCTCTCCAGCACTAAAGATGCCTGTTTTGCCTCAGCGGTGGAAACTCTACAGCAAATCAGGTTAGCGTTATGAACTACAGAGGACATTATAGCAAATCACTTTGGAAATTGAGTGTTAACATAAACTAGAGTTTCACATTCCTTTTATGGTTCTCATTTCGGTTCCGCCAGCACAACATTCACTCCATCGGACAAGCTGCAGGTTATCCAGCTGACCTTTGAGGAGATAACCCAAGAAGTACTTTCCTTGCTGAAACAAGACTTCCTTTGGTCCATGGATGATTTGTTTCCTGTTTTCCTCTATGTGGTTCTACGTGCTCGGTATGAATCATGTCTTTTTTCATAAATTGTTAATGACCATAAAAAAATCAATGTCCTACAATGTTTCACTCCCAGGCTAAGGCAAAGCATTGACACCAACTCTTTTTGTACTTCAGTCTTGGGGCAGTGGTGGGCTAGTGGGTTAGGACCTTGCCCCTAGAATCAGAAGGTTGCAGGTTAAAGTCCCAGCCTAGGGACCACTGAGGTACCCTTGAACCACCAGAATGCTGCTCCACGTGTAAATGCAGAGGTCACATTTCTTTGTGGTGCACATTGAGTGTGTTTCATATTGACAAATAGTCACTTTTTCATATTACTTAAGACACTAGCTATCTATATCAGAATCAGAATCAGAAAAACTTTATTGTCCCTAAGGAAATTGCTTATGTAGCGACTGCAACATAGAGACAGTGACAAAAAACAAACATACATCTTATACTAATAAAAATACAAAGGAAATAAATACAATAGTACTAAACATGCAAGGTAGAAATTTACAAGTCATAAAAAGTAAAAAGTACCAAAGGAAATAAATACAAAAAGTTTTAAAACATACAAGGTAGAACTTTACAGAGTCGTCAAAAAGTACAATGGTAACAAAAGAAACAACAAATGTAAACCATGGTTTTTAAAATGAAAAGTAAGATGAGATAAATAGCACAAGTTATAGTAAAGAAAGCAGTGAATTGCAGTGATTGCACTCATACTGTATATTGCACTTTGAGGTGGTGGTGAGGTTGGTGATGTGCAGCATGTAATAATGTAATATTGTAATGTTTTGATGTTTGATGCTGTAATGCTCTGTGTTATGAGAGAGTTATTGTGTGGATGAGACAACGGGAGGAGTTATAGTAATAAGAGATAGTATTATTACTATAGTAATAAGAGATGGCTCAGATCTGGTATAATTAACCAAAAGCAATTATACTTCCTAGTCAAATGTGTCTTTAATGCAAATCACCTCTTATACGATAACCAATTGCCTGTATTGTTCATTGTTTTCTTTCATGTTCAGTATATGATTACAGCCTCAAAACCTATAATTTTCCATGTTCTGGCCATATTTATTTATTTCCTATTTCTGACCATAGGCAAGTGTTTATAAGAAGATTCAGTAATTATTTTTTTGCATTAGTCATTGCAGTCATGGATCTTGTACATTAAGGCAAAGTAAAGAACTGGCCAAACTGTGTTTATTGAATTTAACTCTGAGAAGCTCATGTTAAGAGCTGAACTGAATGAGCAGTAATGCCTCTTTAGTGCTGCCAGGGCATTTTCCTCCGTACACAGAATATTGTTTTACACAGAGAAAAGTGTTTTCGTTTTCGGTGTGCTTTGCAGAGATGGATGCATTGATAAAACATTAGAGTAAAATTCTTCTGAGACCACATCAGAAAGTGGTCTGATCGATCAGATCCAAAGCTGTTTTAAATGCTTCTTTTATCTCCTCAGCATAAGGAACTTAGGGTCAGAGGTCAGTTTGATAGAGGATCTAATGGACCCCTGTGTGCAGCATGGAGAACATGGCATCATGTTTACCACACTAAAGGTACTGTACATATTCACACATACACGTGAAGTAGGGCTAGGCGATATGGCATAAAAATAATATCACAATATTTTTAGGCTATATTGCGATACACAATATATATCTTGATACCTTGAAATTTCCTCTAAAATTACAGCAATGTAATGAATTTAGCCAAAGTTTAACATCGTAAAGGCTTTTATTTTAAACCAAATTATAATATACAAACTTTTTTTTAAACAAAAGTTTAACACAGAACTCTTTATTTTAAACCAGCTTTTAACATAGCAAAGACTATTTTAGACCAAAGTTTACTATAACAAACTGAAGTTATAAATAACTGTTATAAATAATGAAGTTATAAATCAGTAACAGAACCAGTGCTGTGTTTCTTTGGGACCAAATTGTGTGGGCTTTCACTGTTCTCAGCAGATTCGCATCTCTCCACTGTTAGTCAAGTACAAAACGTGCGCTAAAAGAGTTTTCTCGATGGGGGGGGAGCGAACTGTCTTGGGGCAGAGAAGCGAAACTCAAAAGCGAACTACATGCTGTTTAACAATAACATTAAAATTTATACTCAATAGTCACAATATAGTCATGCACTACATCACATGTGGAACAAGCCGAGATACATTGAGTATACTCGATATATTACCCTGTCCTAATGTGAAGGCATGTATATGCAGTCATGTACAAATATTACTACAAATAAACTACATATTTTAATAACAGTTAGCAAACATAAACATGGCATTTTCTTCAAATTCTTTTGTATGTCAGGTTTACATTTACATTTCACATTTACATTTATTCATTTGGCTGACGCTTTTGTCCAAAGCGACTTCCAGGTACAGGTACAGGTACAGGTACAGGTTTAGCAGTTAAACAGTAATTACACACTAAGTTGTGCAGTCATGTGCTCTCTGTCGACATTTATTGTAGCTCAGCTTTCATTAACTTTACATTGGAAATCTTTTCTCTCAGGCTTGCTATTATCAGATTCAGCATGAGAAGATCACATAAGGAACATGTGTCTGGAAACTATTTACATGGTGAGCTGAATGACCGACAGACCACCTAACCAGAGTGTTCAAGCGAAGACCTTTGCTCTAACACACGTGCCATGAGTCTGGACCTGAACATCTGAACCTTATGATTCAACTGGATGAAGAAAAAAACTTTCTTAATCTTCCTGCAAATGCAAAATGGCACAAGTGGGACCTGTTTTATTTACCCCAGGCATGCAACTGTAATAATGCATTTCAACAAATCCCCTTTTTCATCGATACTCAGATTTCCTCATCTGTATTCAGACTCTGTTGAAACACCTTTGCATCCCCTGTTTGAAAAATGTGATCCTGCTGATGTTTTTTCACCTGTATGTAAGATGAAAGGCTGTTGCTTTTGAAACCTGTGGTTGAAGCCTCAAAATGAAGGATTTTCCTATAGAAACATGCTGGACGAGTGTTCCTGCAGTCAGTGGAAGGTATGGCACTAAAAGACAGTGATTATACAATGTGAATGTTCCTCCTTTTCTGAATGACTGTGCTGCTACAAGTGTCCGAATGCATTCCACTACCTAGGAGGACTCATTGACTCAGCCACATTTCTCTCTTTCACATCACCGAAGGCAGACAAGTCATAAATCTGTGAAGGGTGGTTGAGGTGTTCATGAACTAGGGGACTCCTCAGTCTGTTGCGGGTGGGGAATTGGAATCCCTGCTGCTAACAACTGATCAGATGCATGGGATTTTTTCTTGCTTGTTTCCATGGAAACCTTGTACAACAGGAATTTTATCATAGCAGATGTTTTGGGTTGTTACGTTTACATAACCTAATGTGATCTTAGTTTTCTGGGAATATGAAGCACTGTAAGGATTTTGCTTATAAGAAGATATCTTACTTGAAGCAACTACGGAATGATGTAAACTAACTGTACTCATTGAACCTTCAGTCATGACTCTTATTTTAGTGTTAATATAAATGCTTTGTAAGTTTTATCAGTCAGTGTGTATTAATGCCAACAAGTCAGTGAATCTTCTTGTGATATGACACATGATGCTACACTTAGAGGAGAATTCCACCAATTTTTCCAAATTTCAAAAGGATACAGTCATTGGGATACAATTAACATTTTCAGACTAGTGGCGTTTCTTTACAGTGGAACCAGGAGCCATAATGTCTACCACAATAGTATAGTCATTTTATTATCTACCAACCAATGAAATGGTGAATCTAGATAAATCTTAATTTTAATATCTGTAACTGATCTCTTTTGGTCTTTTGGAGGAGGTACTACTGTTCCTTACAACACCCTGCATGTATCTTTCCACCATAAATTCTCTTAAAAGCTTTAAACTCTTCACTTAAGAGATTCCTACTGAATCGGTTCTCTAGAACAGAGCTTTTTAAAGTCTGCATTAGTATTATTAACCACTCTGAATTCATTTTAATGATTTAATTTGTTCAAAATTTTGGTGGAATCCTTTTTTAATGTAAAGTTACTCTTGTGTCCCATGATTCACATTTTTTTTATTACAACATGAGAACTCATCACTACATATGAAAATTCTGTGTTCTACAGCTATGGATTGTCTTCTGACAGCACTGATTAGCTGATAGCACAGTGGCCACAAGCACATACTCATCTTCAACTTGTCTTGGTCACTGATTGAAAAATGCTTATGTGACTAATGTGCCTCTTTCTGCTCAATGGTGTTAGTCAGTTGTGCATTCAGCCACTTTATTTAGCAATACTTTTCCACAGTATTTTGAGCTCAAGTGTTTCTGTCTGACAGTTGTATTGTAGTAGTTGTTTTTAATAGTCCAAGATTTTATTTATTTGATGAAAGGGTCTGATTGCGTTGATAATCTGAGCAGTGTGGATAATCTGCGTAGTAATCTTTCCGGGAGGCGACACATCTGAATGACTGCAGATAAATAACAGTCCTTGTAGTGTTTTCATTCCAAGCAACTGTTGCCACAATTTATGAGCTTTATTGTAGACAAAAATACCCATTTCATGAGAACAAGAAACTAGACTGATGATCATGAGGTCTTCATATTCGGGTCAAGATAGAGTTACTTGTATTACAGTAAGATCCTGAGTGGCACAAATGTTGGCCCTGTTATCAGGAGATTGCAAGTTTAATGCCCAGTGATGCCACTGCCATCTGTGGCCGGGAATCCAACAGAACATAATTAGCTGATAGCTCATCAGTCAGCACAATGCTAACCCACACAAGCAGCTGTTAGCTTTCAGAAATAACTGTTGGCATTCTCCAAGTGCATTAACATCTATGGGTTTCACTTTAGTGGCAGCTGTATTGTATGCGGAGGCTGGCTTCCCTCCCAGTGTTAGCAGTATCGCGTGATTAGTGGATTCCTACATATCTGGTGGAACTGGATACAGCTAAAAATGGGGTGAAAATTTAAAAAATACTGTGGTACAGTTTCTCATGAGTTTCTCATGAAGTAGGAGTTTTGTCGAGACTGCCTAACCTTTCAACGGTTGCTAAGAAAGAACTAATTTATGCACAAAGCATTAAAAGATCAACCAGTTTTGGGTGGAAGCAAACATATGCTCAACAGTATATTTAGCAATGATATTTCAGGACTTTGATGAAGAACTTTGGTTGTGTTTGTGGGAGAAAGTGGGAGAGAAACCACTCACACCACTGTGAGGTGATGAATGTTGTTGATTCTGTTAACTGTAATTTGGTGTAACATGTTACAAAAAGGAAGCCCAACAGTGGTCCTGGAGAGTTCAGATCCAACCCAACTGGCAATTGTATCCAGACACCCTGAGGGCCTTTATTACCTTGATCAGATGTGTTAGAACTAAATTCTCCAGGACCCAAGGGGGGCAGCCATGTTACAACATGTACTTTTTCAATCGGCATCGTAGTTTGTACCTCCAGGTCAGTTTTGGACTAATTCTTCTATTTCTAAATGTTGTCTTTTGAAGACATGAATGTCTGTCCAACTGGTTAAACTGTTTAAGTGCAGAGGGCAATAAAGTGAGTGGTGGAAATTCCTAATTCTGTGTTTCTGTCCAAGATTTTTCCCTATGACCATAACCAATGGTTCAACTGTATAGTAAACGGCAAATGTGGCTTTGTTACAGAACAATCCTTCACAGAAACATTACTTGGAGCTTAGCTAGCATTAGCGTCTGTTTTAGTATTTTTTTCCCTGATGTAGAAAGTTTTTAGATGGTTAGTGGGGGAGAGGGATGAGGGAAGGGATAGAATGGGAAGTGAAGGCTGACCAATGGAAATGAAAAGCTTTTGTCAAATCAGCTAATGATGGTGTTTGGGTGTTCTTGTAAGGGAGGGTATTACAATGCCCTCTTTAAGCAAGAGGCTGAACAGCAGTGGGAAAAAAATCCATCAACCATATTAAAACAATATAGAATTGTAGAGTGAGTGTCTGTTCAACTGAAAGACTTCAATTATTTCTGCACTGCAGCCACTGGAATCCACACCAGTAATGTTCCAGTCAAATGCATCATCCCCATACATCCCCAAATGAAATGACAGATTATGAGATTGATCAGCTTATGCTGTGCCCATCAAATGAGGGCAGAAGTCATACAGTGCTGTGGAAATGTGCTGTTGTCCATAATTTTGGATCATGAATTTTCGTTTTCACTTGCAAATATTACATTTATACTAAAACTTGGATAATGCAATTAGCATGATTTGCCCTCAAGCTTTTATAGTGTCATTAATTTTAAGATTTAGCTGTGATTCTATATAGAACTTTCTATTTCAAAAAGTAAGGAAAGATACAATAACATTAAAAGGTAAGTCTCATTTTTCTAGGGTAATGATCTTTTATATATTATTTTTCTCTCTTAAGAGTTCAGCTGCACCTGATTCAGTGCATATTGTTAAATACACCACATGTGTGCTGCCCCCTGTGCCCATGGATCACTGTTCCAGAAGTTTCTTTGATTAGTTGACTATCCAGGTGATGATTTGTTTTATCCTCATAGAATATCAATGTTTCACAGTGAGGTTTATTTTTGCAAACTGGTTAAATATATGATGTTGAAAACTACAGGAAGGCCACACCAGGGAAGGTTAATTTTGGACAGCATGGCTCTGACCGTCTGCAGTATATCCCATGGACATATGGTGGGGCTACATTGGAAAATGTGTAAAAAAGAATTCAAACACTATGGGTGGTATGTGGACAGCAGTGGATAATGTAAAATTTTTAGATGTGGATTTCCTGGACTTGGCTTGTTGCTCACTGAGACTCAGCAGGCGTAAGATTCTACACAAGGGGGAGATGTTCTCTAAGGCTAAGGCTAGGTGGAGATGCAGAACACTGATATGCACTGTTCTCTGTCACATGGTACCTCCAGCGGAAGTCTGTGGTACCACCCAGGATCGAACCGCCGATCTCCTAAGGCCAGTGCTTAAGAGTTAGGCCACTTAGGAGCTGATAGAAACCAACCTTTCACCACCATTATGAGCAAACCAGAATATTCCTCCAGAATGGAACATATTATATCAAAGTGCTCTGGAGGACTTTGTAAAATTCCCCGTAATCCATGTCAAGAGTATTGGTTTGTCCTTTTGTGTTGCATTGTTTCAGCAAATGTGTGCAGTGCTGTGTGTGTTAAAGCAAGCTGAGATCATTCCGTGAGACTCATTCACTTCACTGCTGTCCTCTTTAATTATACCCAAGAGGATTACATTCCTTCCTTGTGTGTGTGTGTGTGTGTGCGCTGATGCATTGCGTGTTTACCATCAAGCTTGTGTGTGTTGGGGGTGGGTGTGTGTGGGGGGCAGTTCCATGATAAAGCTTGGCTACATTACGTGCTGTAATAGCAGAAAGAGTTAAGCAGCTTTGTAACATTGTGCCATCTGATAGGAAGAAAAAATTCACCCCAACACACACAAACACACACATTCCATCCCTTTATGAGTGGAGTGGACATATGTATCATCTTCATCCAATGTTTATAATTTTTTATTATTCTTTGTAGTAGCAGTTAGTAGTAGAAGTTTAAGCAGAATTAGTGTTGCTATTGTTATTGCAGTAATTGTACAAAGAAGAAAAAGAAGATATGACACGTTGATACAATGTAAAGTAGGCAGATTGAATGACAGTGTAAATGTATCCTTAAAATACCTCAACACAGTTATGTCTAAACCACTCCCAAAACAGTGAGTACAATTTTAAAAGTGAAAATGTCCAAATTGTGCCCAATTAGCCATTTCTCTCCCGGTGTCATGTGACTCATTAGTGTTGAGGAGCAGGTGTGTTAAAGTTATTGCTCTCACACTCTCTCATAATGGTCACTGGAAGTTCAATATGGCACCTCATGTCAAAGAACTCTCTGAGGAGCTGAAGAAAATAATTGTTGCTCTACATAAAGATGTCCTAAGCTATAAGAAGATTGACCACACCTGGAAACTGTGGTGGCCAGAACAGAAAAGGTTCCACTTAGAACAGACCTCTCCATGGTCGACTAAGGAAGTTGAGTGCACATGCTCAGTGTCACATCCAGAAGTTGTCTTTTGAAAATAGACATATACTTGTTGCCAGTATTGCTGCAGAGGTTGAAAGGGTGGGGGTCAGACTGTTAGTGCTCAGACCATAAGCCGCACACTGCATCAAATTGGTCTTCATTGCTGTCGTCACAGAGGGAAGCCTCTTCTAAAGATAATCATATATTTATAATTTAATATTCACACAAAATATTGACACTTTGGGCACAATTTGGACACTTTCACATAGGGGTGAAATCACTTTTGTTGTCAGTGGTTTAGACATTAATGGTTGTGTTGAGTTATTTCGAGGTAACAGCAAATGTACACTGTTATACAAGCTGTATATTTATTTAACATTGTATCAAAGTGTCATATCTTCAGTGTTGTCCCATGAAAAGATAGAATAAAATATTTAGAAAAATGTGAGTGGTGTACTCATATTTGTGAGATACTGTAAATGGTGAAATGATGATCCCCTGACTGTTCCTCACTTGGTTTGGCCTCCTGTCATAGGTGAACCATTGCTTTGTGCCCTTAATCAGCTGGGTTGAGCTCCAGCTTCCCAAATCTTTTCTGTGTCATTTGACCATGTCCTGGTAGAGGGATAACCTCAATCCTGGTTGAACCTTGGTTGACTAGCAGTTAATTTAGGTTTACTAGTGTAAGGTGCAGGTCGTCTTTGTAGACTGCAAAGCACCTGTGAGCATTGCTCTGCTTAAGAACATCTGCCAAGTAACATTAACAGCAACAATAATAAATGACATTTATATAGTGCATGTCATTAGCTAAAAGACACAATATATTAATGCACAAGCCTAAAGGAACAAGGTCATTAGTACATTAAAAAATAAAATGGTGATAAAAATATTTTTTTCTCTTTAACACGTTCACTCACTGTGGCTTTCTCCTTCTCTTAATCTCTCTCTCTCTCTCTCTCTCTCTCTCTCTCTCTCTCTCTCTCTTTTTCTCTCTCTCTCTCTCTCTCTCTCTCTTTCTCTCTCTCTCTCTCTCTCTCTCTCTCTCTCTCTCAGGCCCACTCATTTTGCCAGCATGGGATTAAGAAGGATAGACAGGGATTACTCTCCTCTGTTCTGTGGGAGCTTGCTGTCACTCTGTAGTAGAATATAAAGCCCAGGGTGTGCACACCGGCACGTCTAAACAATCTTAATCCACCCTCACCATCGCAATACTGGAACTAGATTGGAACACTTTCTCCAGACATGATGCTCTGAACTCTGGAGTTTGGAGTGAACCGAAGTGGAAGGCGGAGAGGGAGGTGAGAGTTGACTTGCTGCTGTCTCTCTGTGAATGTGGCTCAGCTTAGCCGAGATGGAGCTTGTCCTGGATGAGTGAAGTATGTAGTATGTGAGTCATGGCTGCCCTGTTTTTCTCCTGCGGGAGCAACAACACCTAACTAACTTCCCTGCAGGGCTGTTGGGTAAATCAGGAGCCTGTGGTTCAGACACAGACTCAGATTTGTAGTTTTACTACCAACCACATCAGTGCAGGTGAGAAAAACATGTAAGTCACGTTTGTGCTCATGGGTATAAGATTAGATTTTATTGTATTATTATAAAGTATTTACTAAAATGGCACTATATTACAAACCAAACTCCACAAAATGTACATATGATTTGTAAATCTCATAAACCCACAATTTATTCACAATAGAACATAGAAAACGAATCAAATGTTGTGAGACATTATCAATACATGAACATTATTTTGGTCAATAATTATTTCATTTGCTAAGCTATTTGTCAACACAGTATAAAGTACCTTAGAGAGGCACCTACAAATTGTGGAGCAATTTCAGAATATTGTTTCTCAACAAATAAGCAAATATCTGAAGAATTTTCTTTGCACAAAGGACGAGGCCGAAAAAAATAATGCCCATGATTTTATATATTATACAGTCTTATGCAAGTTTGGCTTGCGTTTCTTGAGGTCGTCCACGGTGGATTTTGAGATATGTTTAGGATCATTGTCCTGTTGTAGAAGCTCATCCTCTTTTCAGCTTCAGCTTTTTTACAGATGGTGTGAGGTTTGCTTCCAGAATTTGCTGGTATTTAGTGGAATCCATTCTTCCCAACACCTGTGCAATGTTTCCTGTGTCACTGGCTGCAACACAACCACAAAGCATGATAGATCCACCTCACGCTTAATGGTTAGCAAAGTGTCTTTTCATGAAATGCTGCTGCTTTGTTTATCCAAACATGCCTTTGCTGATTGTGGACAAAGAGTTCTATATTCATCAGTCCACAAACTTGTTTCCACAATGCATCAGGCTTCTATAGATGTTCTGTTGCATGCTTCTGATGTTGGATATTAGGATGGGTACACAGGTAAAGCTTTATTCTACTGACTCTTCCATGAAGAGTTTGTGGAATGGTGCACCACCACTCCTGAATCTGCAAAATCTTCCTGCAGGTTTTTTGTAGTCAAATGAGGATTTTGATTCGTTTTTCTGACCTGTATACGAGCAGTTCTTTCCAAGGGTTTTCTTGGTCTTCCACATCACATCTTGATCTCCACAGTTCCCCTGAACTGTCATCTCTTAATTACATTACTCACTGTGGAAACTGCAAGCTGACAACACTGTGCATTGTGGGCATCAATAGCTTTCATTTTTTTATAGTCTTACACAGCTGCTTAGAGGAACCCATGGTTGTTGAGTGTCCACACGTGTGTGCACAAAGTTTCAGAGTCAGAGTATTTGTAAAGCTTTGAAATTGGCACCAGCTGACATTTACTAATGCATGAGATCTAACGAGCTAATTAAGGTTTGAAACCTTATAATAATAATAATCTGAGACTCTGGAACTCTTAGGGTGCCCAAACTTTTGCACAGTGCCATAATAATGATTTTATTTATTAATTAAATTTTTTATTCAATATATGGCATAAAAAGTAACTATGCAACAATGTTTGTTGAAAACATTGTGTATTTTTCCCCATGTCCTAGAGTGCCTGTGTTAACATCATTTTAATTGCAAAATCAGCAATTATTTATATCTATATATATATCAGCAGTTATTGATCAAAGAGTGGCCAAACCTTTGCATAAGACAATATACACACAGAAACACACACATACACACAGTGGCTGCAGAATGTATTTGGACCTCCTTCACTGATGCAACAATAGTTTACATTTTTTCTTTTTTTTCCTCATTAGTCTACACTCAGTACTCCATAATGACAAAATCAAAACAGGATTTTTGACCTTTTTTTTTTTACATTTATTAAAAATAAAAAACTGAAATATCCCACTTACATGAGTATTTCGACCTTTTGCAACAACACTCATGTGCCTCCCATTTCTCTTGACCACTACTGAGATGTTTAGTGGTAAGTTAAAATGGTTGGGCATTTTGGGGAAAGAACACACCTTTGCATATTAGAGCAAAAACTATGGCTGCAGAGCTTCGAGACAGGATTGTTGCTACAAGAATTTCCAAGAGCACAGTGGCCTCCACAATTCTCAAATGGAAGAAGTTTGGCACAAAATGGACCAAGAGCTGATCACTCATCTAAACTGAGCAGTTGAGGGTGAAGGGCCTTAGTGAAAGTGGTGTGACTAAGCTCTAGAGATTTTGTGTGGAGATGGGACAACCATAACTGCAGCCCTTCACTGATCTGGGCTTTATGGTACAGTGGTAAGATAGATGTTTCTCCTTAGTGCAAAACACATGAAATCTTGCTTGGAGTTTCCTCACTGACTGTGAGGAACAAGATTCTCTTTTCTGATGAGACCAAGATTGAATTGTGTGGCCTCAATTCTAAATGTTATTTGTTGAGGAAACCAGATACTGCTCATCATCTGGCCAATCCCATCCTAACAGTGAAGCACAGTGGTGGCAGCATCATGATGTTTTTCAGAAGTAGTGAAACTGGTGAGGGTTGTGGAGCAAAGGTGGAGTGGAACACAAAGAAATCCTCAATGAAAACCTGCTCCACAGGGCTCAGGAAATCAGACTGGGACTAAGGTTCACCTTCCAACATGATAATGATCCAAAACACAGTGAACACAACACAGGAGTGACTTACGGACGCTGTGTGAATGTCCTAGAGTTGCCCAGCCAGAGTTCTGACTTAACACAATTGAACATCTCTAGAGAGACCTGAAAATGTCTGTCCACTGATGGGACCCATCCAACCTGACTGAGCTTGAGAGGGTTTGCAAAGAAGAATAGCAGAAAATCACCCAGTCCAGTGTGTAAAGCTTGTTGCATGTTATCCCACAAAGACTTGAGGCTGAAACTGCTATTGTCATGCTATTGATTGTAAACACCAGACTCTAGATTTATCTTAAATTAACTGCTGATCCTAGAGGTTCTCATACTTTTGCCATTTGCAGATGTTATTCTGCATTATTTTCCCTAATGAAATCTATTTTTGTCTTATTAGTAATGTAGGTATGGCTTTGTTATCTGCAGGAGTGGATGATAAAGTGGTCAGTGAGAAATCACCCTGGTGGTCCTGTGCTATGAAGCCAGGCATGGAGACTGGACTGGATGTGGATGTGGAGGTGGGAGAAAGCGGTAAGAGACAGCACAAGTGGTTTAACATTAAACTGCAGGCTTGTTATTCAGTTATTAATTATAACATCTAATATCCAGCTTCAATAAATGATTCATTGACAACCGTGAAGCTGTTGAATATTCATTTATGAGAAAAATTAATATGTGGTCCTGCATACAGCCCCTTGCTATATAATGGGATTCATGAAAAGATAATTTTAATACATATTTCCCTCAAACAAAAACAAACAAAACGTTTTCATTTTTTGAGAAAAATGAAAACAAAGAAAAGATATGGCAAGAAAAGATTCTCTGCTACTTTGAGGACCTGATTTAAATTCAAGCTCATTTAATACATGGATTGTGTCTTTTCAAAAATGTTAGTCCTCAGTCTCTGAAGAAATTCTGAAATTCCTGTAAATAATTAAAAGATTCTACTTTTCACTCAGACTGTGATTCTGAACATAGGGTTTGTTTTTAGTTTGAAAAGAATGAAAAGTGTCAGCATTTTCCCTGCTGGTCTCAGACATTTGGAGCCTCCTGTAAATAGGTTGGTGTCTGAATAATTTGGGTAATAGTTGCTGTTTTTTAGTTCAGGGAGTTAGGAGACTTCACATACTGTAAGGCCAATGTGTTAGGCAAGTCAGTGAGTGTGTGTATGTGTATGTGTGTGGAGCAGACTTGATGCAAATCTTGTCTCATGTGGTGACGGAGGTGAGGGACTCCATTGGACGGGACATAAATGGTGCGGAACTGCTGTACGGTCTGCTGAATGCACCATGGTTGCAGTCTTTACTGAAGGTCAGTGAGTCAGGCGGTAAAGCAGTCACATCATTATTCTGCATCACTGTACGGGTAAGCACTCTCTCTCGCTCCACAGGTGTATGAGTGTTTGCAGCAGTTTCTGAGGAGCTCTGCCATGCCACATATCTCGTATGCCTCTGGACTCTCCCTTGAGGTAAAGATCAATCTGTCTGTCTGTCTGTCTAAAAAAGTCACCATCTAGACATCTTAACAAAGCAAAAAGCCTCCTATTGGGTAATTACTGCATGGATGATTATGTTTCCGCAACAAGTTATTTAACCCTAACTGATGCAGTGAGTAGCTACTCATGACATAAACAACCATGTCAGAAGACACATCCTGCACTTGTGGAAAAGATGTAAATGTGTTTCAAAAGAGTCAAATTGTTTGTATACTTTAAGCAAAGAAAACATCTAAGGAACATCTTTGTTTTGGTTTTTCTCACCTTGCCTGTCACATGGTCGTTGTTCACCTGCTTCCTGTTTCGTGTGCCCGCCCCTGTTCAGGTGTTAAATGTTAGGTTGTCCTTTAAGTATTTCAGCGTCTTGATGTTCATGACCGGTATTTGTTGATTGTAAGGTGCTTCTCGTCAATGTATGTGTATGTTTATTAAATTTCCACAAAAGATATTTCCGCCTTTTGTATCTTTCCTACACACCCTGGGACCATTACATGTGGTTGGAAAAGAATCCTGAATAATTGTGATTAATGATCTCTTAAACGTTTGGTAAAATCACATTGTAAAAAAAATCAGCAGAACTCATTTTTATGTTCAATAGTGAAAGTAATAATGTTTCCATGTGCACAATGTGAAGGGATCTTAAGGGATTGGGAATAAAAAGCCACTAATCAGCAAAGTTAATCACAAAAAACAGGGTTCAGTTAGCTAGGGAGCATAAAGATTTGACTCTGCAGCAATAAAAGAAGGTCATGGGGTCTGATGGTTCCAGATTTAATCTGTTCAAGAGATGGACATGTCAGGGTAAGAAGAGAGGTGCATGAAGTGATGCACCCATCATGCATAGTGCACACTGTACAAGCCTGTGGGGGCAGTGCTATGATCTGGTGTTGCTGCAGTTGGTCTAAGTTCAGCAACATTTTGTGCCCAAAGAATGAGGTCAGCAGACTTCCTGGATATACTGAATCACCAGGTGATTCTATCAGTGAATTTCTTCTTCCCTGATAACACAGGCATATTCTAATATTATAATGCCAGGATACATTTGTCTCAGATTGTGAAAGACTGGTTCAGGGAGCATGAGACATCATTTTTACACATGGATTGGCCACCACAGAGTCCAAGCTTTAACCCCATTGAGAATCTTTGTGCTGGAGAAGAAATTGTACAGCATTTCAATTCTCCCATCACTTCTACAAGATCTTGACAAAAAATAATGCAACTCTGGATGAAAACAAATGTCACATTGCAAAATCCTATTGAAAAGATGCCACAGCGAATGTGTGCACAGCTAAAGGCGTTCCAATGATATGTTAGTGTGTGAATTTTTTTTTAAATTGGGCAGTGTATATATCAATCTGTCTGTCGTCTTTCTGTTTGTCTATCCATCTGTCTTTCTTCTTTTCTTCCTTCCTTTTTTTTTCTTTAATTTTTCCCTTCTTCCTTCACTCAATACTTAAGTAATCTACGACCATCTGCTGTTTGCTTTGGGTCTTTTCCAGATTCTGTCGGAACTGAGGGCACTGCCATGCCCTTCAAATGAGGCCAGAGAACTCTACACGCTCTTAACAGAGCCCCACTTGCAGGTAACAACTTGCAACTATTTGCTAAGACCTTCACTGTGTTGTGTCTTGTCAGGTGTATCAAATAAATCAAATATAATGTTGCAGCTTTCAAATCTGTGCAGCATAGGAGCACTCAGTTGTGTTGTGTTGGTTTTCAGGACTGAGAGTAAGAACTCTGTTTGCAGGCTCTGCTCTCTGCTCATGATGTAGTGGGACTGAAAGATTATGAGCCCATCCTGCTGCCACTGCCTGAAGACTTGCCAGATGATGAAGAGGCCATGAGAATTGTGTGCCTGGTCAAGAACAAGCAGCCTTTGGTAAGCTTTTCATTTTGTAAGCCTTTGGTGAGGAAATGATGTGGATTTTGTGGCATGTTACACCTCAAGGTACCTTTGCTTTTGAAAGTAAATACAAAATTTCATCAATATGTATTTATTTATTTAAGAAAAAGAAATACAACACTGCATTGGTCCGGTACGGTGATGCAGCGATTATCACTGTGTCCTTGCTGCAAGAAGGTCCTGTGTTCAATCTAGGTTTATATGGGTTTCCTCCGGGTGCTACAGTTTCCTCCCACTGTCTGAAGGCACGTGGTTTAGGTTGACTGGCTTCTGTAAATTGCTCGTAGGTGTGAGTTGTGTGTCTCGGTTTTGGCCTCCTGTCTACAGTGTACCTGCCCTGGCCTGTAGTTAGCTGGGATTGGCTCCAGCTTCCCGGCAACCTGAAATGTATGAATGGCTTGGATAACGGATGGATGAGGAATCCAGTAAATACCAGGATTCATTGGCTTTTAAATCTCTAAGCATTTACCAAAGATCTTCAAAAGCAGTTTTACATCAATTATTCACAGCCTGAAGATCATGACTGTAGATGGCTGGATGCCACCAATATCATGTAACTCTACGCTTAAGAGAATGGCCATGCTGCTGAAAGCATGTTTGTTAGCTTACTATGCTACAAAGAATACTGGCTTGTCAGAAAAAGTCTGCTATCTGCAGCCAATCATTTGGTTTAATTATTTAAGAACTTATTTGTGCACATTGGAGTTACAAAGGAAACACTTAAAAAGAAGTTAATAGATATCACAATCCAAATTAGATTTTTTTATGACAATGAATGTTCTTCTCTCTGCTGATCATTTGATGTTGATAAATTGTCTGGAATGTCATAGAAGCCAATGCAGAAAGTTTACACATCATTGGATTCAATATTCGCATTTTGACAGTTTTAAATGTGTCATTGTGTTTAGGACCTAATGGGCCTTAATGTTTCAGGCAGTAGCACTTTTTGTCGCTCTTTACTTCTTTTATTCAGCCTTACGTTCATCTGTGTCAGCTGTTTGTTTTTTTGCCTTAGTGGGTAACTTGGGTCTTATATCCTCTGAAGAAGAGTCGTGTAGGTAGGGGTGTTCGCAGTCGTTGGGACACCTTACGCAAGCTGACCAGCCAGAGGCTCATCCCAGGCCAGAGAGCTCGACTGGGTGCTCTTTTCACCCCAAAGCAGGAAAAGGCACTGAAAATCATTAAGACTCCTGCAGAGGCACCTTCTTCCCCTAAGCCTGTCCCAGTGAAGACCCAACTCTGCTCCAGACAGGCTGCAGACTGCAAACTGTGTCATCACAACAGTGCTTTCTGGGACAGGGGCCTCAGTTGCTCTGCTCCTTGTGTTTCTAGCTCAGTAGCCATTGGTGAGTACTGAAGTTTAAGTGATGTCACCCACGTTCAGTTTCTGACTGGTGTTATTGCAAGACGTGTTCCCTAATTAGCTCTTTCCATCTTTCTTCTCCTTTGTTCTGTCTTGGTCTTTTCTTATTCTTATGAAGATGACTTTATTGATGGCATAGACCCTGTGGATGACCCTGAAACTGGGAGCTTCATTCTGCCCGTATATCCACATTGTACTCTTTCTCCATGGACCCACATCTCATGCTCTTACCTGACACCCTGTTGCTACCAACCGCCACATCACCTACCTTCTCTCACACCCAGAATGAATCGCTATGCCCACACTGCTCCTTCCAGCCCCATGCACCGCCATCGGGTCATGCGAGCCATGGGGAACCCTCCAGTGGAGCTGGCGAAGCAGGAGAGTCTGGACGAGCTGCGTAGCACAGTCCAGCAGGCGGCTAGTCGTATGGAGCGCAGCTCACAAGACGTCCAGCTTCTGGGCCAGAGGATGGCTGCTGCCACAGAGCGCATGTCTGAAAGTGTCCAGGAGAATGCTCAGGCCCTGGCTATGCTGGCCCAGGTGGTGGAGAAGCTCCAGGGACTGGTTGCTGTTGGTAACGCAGCTTCAGTGCTACAGACAGCAGGAATGCAGGTTAAGGAACCTTCTGAAAAACCTGTGAATGAAAATGCAGATCCATGTGCCAGCTCTCATCTCCAGGAGCTTGTTGATGCTAGTAGCCAAGCTTCAGCACCACAGAAAGCGCCAGTTGATGAATCTACAGTTGAAAACGTTGGCATTGGAGATATGTTGCCTACGGTTAGAAATGCTGATCTGTGTGCCAGTGCGACTTCCACGGCTCAGCAACACGGGCTGGTAACTGCTAGTAGCATAGCTTTTCCACCACGGACACCTGCTGTGCACTTTGAAGAAACTTCAGACGAATCCACGGATGGAAGTGCTGGTGACACTGAAATGTTCCCTCAGCTTGTAAACACAAATCTTGGTGCTGCGGCCAGTATTCTGCATTTCAGAGCTGGAAAGATCTCCAATAGCCCTCATGATAGCCCGAGCCACTTTACTTCTATTCGCCATTCCCATTGCCCATCCTGCTCGTCTTCTTCCTCCTCTTCCTCCAGTTCCATCAGTGTATTTCTGGAGCCCTCTATGGCCTCTCGGGAGAGATCGACTCAGCCTTCCTCCAACAGCTCTTCACCGAAAGGCAGAGTCAAGGCAAAGCCACAGCTCATAGAAGGCAGGAGGCAGGATGACATGCCCAACGGCTTGGAGGCATCTAGCCCCAAGCAAACCCACAGGGATAGCAGCTGTGGAATGGGATGTCTCTCTGAGCGAAAGAAACAGAGGAAGAAAAAGAAGAAATGAGGTGTTTTTTTTGTCTTTTTAAAAACTCCATATTACCTGCTCACCATTTTTCATACTTGCTCTTCATTCTCTTGTTACTTCAAGGATTCCTTGCTTCATCCATCCATCTTCATGATCATCAGTCATCATATTTTTTCTTCCTCTACCACAGTTCTTCTTTCCTTTTGCTGAAAATATATTTGTACATTCATTTATCATTCATGCGTCTTCTTTCTGTCTGTCATTTCTTGCTTTCATTTGTATCTTTTATGTTTTTAGACTTTAAAGAGGGACCTTTGATACATCTATTGTAAATTTGCCTATTTGCTTCTTACAGTATAACAGTAATGAAAAAGCTCTTCTGATTATGTATTATGAAGGTGGGAAAATTTGAAAAGTAAACTATACTAGTTTACTTGAGGCAGATACATGAGAGCTGACTAATGCCAAAAGAAACCGGATTGGAAACTCTAACTATAGCGCAGGCTAATGCATGCTGGGAACTGAATTTAAATTGATTCATTTTTGCAGCAATGAGGTTTTCATGTGACCGCTCTGTGATTTTAGGGAGCGACTATAAGGAGAGATGAAACAACAGGAGAGATTTATGTTGCTCGAGTTATTCATGGAGGACTGGCTGATCGCAGCGGTGAGAACTCACCTTTCTTTCTTTTTTTATTTTGTTTTTGCTATTTTGTTGGTTCCACTGCTGAAGTGGATTTATACCTGAAATGTTTATTAAATTAATAAAATTAATTGAAACTAATAAAAAAATTAAAAAATGCAGGAACTTTCTTGGGGTTAAATACTGGATAGACAGGGTTAATTTTACAGTATCTAAAAAAAAATTGAGTACACCCCTCACATTTTTGTAAATATTTTATTATCTTTTCATATGACAACACTGAAGATGTGACACTTTGATACAATGTAAAGTAGTCAGTGTACAGCTTGTGTAACAGTGTACAGTTGCTGTCCCCTCAAAATTGCTCAACACACAACCATTGGCAACAAAAGTGAGTACACCCCTCACAACTCAGTCAAGTTCCTAATCACTAGGCTTCCACTGCTCAGTTGAAACTGGAAGTCTCTGTTAAATTATTGGCACATGAGGTTTGAGAAGAGATTGAGGAGAGCTGTCTGTACAGGGGTTGAATATGAGCTGAAGTAATCTGTGCGGTTTCCATGCTGCAGGCCTCTTGCATGCAGGAGACAAACTGGTGGAGGTGAACGGCCAACCGGTGTTTGGACTGGAACCTGAGCAGATAATACAGATACTGGTCAGCACATTCAGTACATTCTGACCCATGTTTTATTAGGAAAGTGCTAGTCTGATGTATGTAGCCTGATCATTTCTTTTTGTCCTGTACAGGCTAATTCCCAGGGAACTGTCATGTTTAAAGTGGTCCCCATCACTGACAGGCCAGTCAACAACCAAACCATGGTGTGTGTATTTCTGAACGTGTTTGCTTACTTGTCTAGGTCCTGCAAACCCGCACCTTGAAACTCTTTAGTGTTGGCACATAGTTAGAGACTCCAGCCGCTCTTGGGTTTATGATCTTTTGTTTGTGTATGTACTAGTGGGGGCTTGTAAAGTTTACTTTACAGTATCAGCATCTGGGAAATGAAGAAGTGGAGTAATGTTGTGTCTTGCACATATTGTACCTGGACCTTTGGGGTGTTATCATGGTTCTGTCTCCCTCTCAGCTGTATGTGCGTGCCCTGGTGGACTACAGCCCTCAGCAGGACCCGGCAATCCCCTGTGTGGACGCTGGCATGGCCTTCAGAAAAGGAGACCTGTTGGAGATAGTGGACCAGACAGATGCGCTCTGGTGGCAGGCAAAGAAACTGCCCTGTAGCTCTGCCTGCGCTGGCCTCATCCCATCTTCTTCGCTGCTTAAGAGGTCAGTAAGGAGAGTTGGTGTCCAGTTTGGTGATTTCCCTCCTCTAACACACCTGGTTCTACTGGTGATTGCCAGGTTTAGGGAGTGTGTTTAAAGAAGGACCAGGTTTAGGGAACCCTGGCAATACCGGTCATGTTTTTCAGCAGTTCTGATAACAGGTAAGATCAATTTTGTTCTACATATTGACTGACTGACTCAAATGTGAAATATCAGAAACTCATGGGATCATGGGATTTGTATTAATGCTGATATATTTATGAAACTACAACATATCCATTTCTTCCTTTTGGTCAAATGACATGAGTTGCATACATGCAGCGATGGATTGCCAGAGAGCTGCTAATGTGAATGAATGGATAATGTGTCCTCTATTTTCCTGCTGCCATTTGTGTTCAGAAAGCAGAGAGAATTCTGGTGGTCTCAACCTTATCAGCCTCACACTTGCAACAAAACATGTGAGTACAGTGTCTGTTTGACTATGGCCCTGTTCATACAGATTGCATCACAAGTGACATGTTTGTGTTTGCCATTTTCATTGGTCTCAATAAGGGACCTTAGGCCAATAACTGATATTATTGAATATTGTGATCATTTAAACAGTGCTTCTTTTTTTTTTTTCCAAATCACCTCACCTCAATTTACACATTTATTTTATTCAGTCTAATCTGTAGCAACAACAATTATATAACATTACATAACATTATACACTGTTAAAAGAGAACATTGCCAACAGAACACAGTTAAAATTCAAATTTTATTTGTCACATACACAGTCATACACAGTATGATGTGTAGTGAAATGCTTTTTGCGACCACCTGTGACCCCCAGATGCATAACACAAATTAAAAGCAATTTAAAAGCAATTTAAGAGCAAACAACAATAAATAACACAATAGAGAAATAAAGAATATAAGAAATATAAGAAATATAAAAACTTAACAAAACCCTAGCAAACCTATATAGTGCAATTTTCATTAATTCATTATCATTATAAATCATGAAGTAAAACTACAAAATCAGAGCAGACCAGGTTTGACAAAAATGTCACTATCAGGAATATTTTCATTGTCATTGTGAACACACACAGAGCAGCAGGCAACTATGGGAAGCAGTGTAGTGGGACAGGTCCTTACTCAAGGGAACCTCAGTTGTTTACAAGGGCAAGGTCCTAACCACTGGGCCACCACTGCTCATACTTGTACACACTTGTATGTTTAGGTCACATGGATTGCAAATGTACAAACCATTTCATCTCTGCTATTAGGTTACAATTGATTAGGTAGTCCCATGTTGCTGTCTAGGACACCAGGGTTCTTCAACTTTCACACAGCAAACCTTATTTAATCATATGTGTCTCACACCTGAAGGTGGTTTGAGTGTACTCTTAAAATGAGATTACACATCTTCATACCAAAGGGAAACGATGTCTGTTTGGAGGTGTGATGTGCCGTCTACTGTCTGTCAGTGTGTTAATGTGAAAACGTGCTGTAATACAAGAAAACAATTGTTTTTTGAGCTTTTTTTAAGTTTAGATGTAAAGCTTTACAGCAAATTTGATGTATTAAACTATAGTGAAACATACGTGATTTTCTTTAAGGGCAATATTGGCCTTTTCTTTACTAACAATGCAGTTGATATCCCAGCATGAACCATCCTCATTCTGCTTTCTTCATCTTTTGCCTCTCTGAGCTGCAGTGAGCACAGTGGATGAAGGTGAGGAGCACTCACGCACCCTGTAGAAATAAAAAGCCTCTTGTTTTCATCCTGCTCAACCTCTCTCTCCTTCCCTCCCATCTCTCCTTTCCTCAGAGGACGACATATTGGCCATAGATGTGACTTTCATAGAAGCAGGTGCGTCTGGATTTTGTTGTTTGACTGATTATGTCTTGAACTTCTCACGTCACCAGTTTTCCAGAGTTCTACTAATTACTTTTCCACTTCCTGCAGATGAAGAAGCCTTTGAATCTGGTAGGTAAGTCCTTTCCATTTCGACTAGACTGACAAACTGTCATGAGCTTTGTTCATAAATCGTTGTTCTCACTGCAGAGTTTTGGGCATTAAATTAAAATTAGTGGCAGAATGTGTTTTACACTCTGATCGGCCATAACATTAACATCACTGACAGGTGTGAATAATATGGACTATTTTGTTATTTCCTTACAATGGCACCTGTGAGTGAATGAGATGTATTATGAAGCATATAAAAACAGTCAGTTATTAAACTTAATGTGCTGTAATCTGATCTAAGTATGTGCACCACCTTGACAAGGGTCTTTTTGTGATGGCTGGAGGTCATCTTCAGAACAGCAGGTCTTATGGAGTGTTCCAGGTCTACAGTAGTTACTACCTACCAGCAGTGATACAAGGAAGAACAACTGGTGAACTGGCAAACAGAGACATTGGCATGGGTCAGAGCAGTTTCAGCAGCATGAGGGAGAGCTACTTTGCATTATCTGTGTACTTCTGCCATTGGGGCAGTTGGGGCATGATCACCTACTTTGGCATTTCATCTTTTTAAAGTTACGTAGCTTTATGAGAAACTCATTAGTATTAGCATTAGTATCCATGTTGGAAAAGAAAAAGTGGTATCATGTCCCTGCTAGTCCCTCTCCAGCTATTTCAGTTCCAGTACTGCACATCATCCTGAATATCTTCTTTCTCTTTAACCTTCGTGGTGACTGAGAAGAGGAACTTCGAGAAGGTGAGTGCACTGACCAGTCATTCAGTTTTCACCTGTTTGTTTCTCACATTTTTCAGACCTGAAATGTGCTTTGTGGTTTATTTCTGACCATCAGATGAGAGCGAGTTCAGCACCAACATAGAGGGAATTTATCTAGGTAAGTGGTTTTCTTAATCTATCATGGTGGTTCTCAAACTGAGGGCTGCAGAGGAGTGTTCAGAGGGGCGGAAATCTCATTTGGCCACTTGAAAAACAGTGGCACCTTTTTAAAACGAATACTAAAGTGTGATAAAAAGTTGATATGAGTATTATATGCAGCAACCAATTACCATCCAGATTCTATTTTAATTGTAATGTAATAGAACACTGCCATGAGGAGAAAGCTAGCAGATACACGGTTCTGGTGGGTGGGTGGAGGCAAGGGGGGTGGGGGACAGAATCAGAATCAGTTTATTGGTCAAGTATGTTTGCACACACAAGGAATTTGTTTCCGGCCGATGGTATTTACTTAGTTCTCAATGAATAAGACCGAAATTACAAACAATTGACAACAATAATAGACAATATATGACACATAATATACAGGCTTGTTTATATCCAATATACAATCGCTGTTTATCTACAGCGAAACATTGTGTACAATATACAGCATTTCATACATGTGTGCATACAATATACAGCATGTCAAAAATACAGTCTGTTCATGTCATGTTTCGTGGCAGCTTCAAACATGAAGGGTTTTCTATTCACAAAGGGAGCATTAGGCTAAAAAACAGCTGATCTAGCATATTGTATCTGGAGAAAAGAAACATTATAATATTTATCACGTGAGATGTTTTTGGCTGATTAATATTGAAAATCAATGTGAATGAATATTTATACTTCTGATACAGAATTACCCTTTTTTCATAAATAAACAAACATTGCTCACTGCTGCCCTCTAAAGGTGTTAGCAAACATCAAATAAACAAACTTTTGCGTATTGTCATGTAAACATGGGATTATAAAAGCCAGCAATGGGAAAAATATGTGACCGGCTCAGTTAATTCCATCCAGCTGAAATGAATGTGAACATGTGATTATGTAATAACTGACAGGTGTAATGTAAGGCTGAGCTGTGTAGTAGTGGTTGGTGTTGTAACTGTATTGGTGTTGGTTAATGCTGTTTTCAGCTGGGTTTAGGCGAAGCCTGCGTCTTTGCCGTCGGCGGATGGTCCTGGGAGGTGGCTCAGGCCTGTCCTGCTCTCTCCGCTGCCCAAGCAGTTGTTACAGTGCCCTGGCCAATCCCTATGAGGTGGTAGTGCGTTACCAGCCGCACCCTGAGGACAAACACCGTCTCATTGTCCTGCTGGGTGAGTGTGTGTGTGTGTGTGTGTGTGTGTGTGTGTGTGTGTGTGTGTGTGTGTGTGTGTGTGTGTGCGTGTGTGTGTGT
>JBBIGC010000104.1:2163522-2174684 GCA_037576955.1 Lepidarchus adonis
CTAATGTTTATCAGTACATTGCAGAAAATAATGAACTTTATCACAATATGCTAATTTTTTGAGAAGGACCTGTACAGATGGAGGTTTGTGTGTTTATATACCTGTGCGTGCATACATATTCTAGTCATCCGTTATCTTTTCCAGGTATTTTTGTTACTTTAATTTCAATGCCATTTATGTTGAATTTATTTTATTTTTTTGTATATTAAATAATATTTATTTTACAGATTCTGCATTGTTAGACACCATTAATATTAAACTATAATTAATAAACTTGTCGTCAAGACAGGATACTATAGGATTTAAAATTTGGATGATTTAAGACTTTTGCAAATCTCCAAATCGTTCAACTCGTTCAACCACTGTAAGCAATTCTGCCTCGTTACGGTTTCTCTAGGGCACAGCATTTCACATCCAACTACTCTTCATTTTGTCTCCATCTTAATTATGCAAGAGCTCATACTGCCTCTTTAATCAGCACTCACCCATCTTTCCATAATAGCACAGGGGTCCATCATAAGCCCGAATAAACTGTCTGGTATCGTAGCAGCAGTCAAGAGCTTCACACTCCGCTGCTGTGATGCCTGGTTCTCCACACCCCACCCGAGAAAACTCCTCCACCTCCTCACAGCGACGCCTGGGGCCGGAATTGGAGTTGGCAGGCTGCCACGCTGGTTGGTAAACCTTCTGGGAAGACTGCTGGAGCTGGTAGCTGCCTGGCTGTAGCCCCTCCTGTAGTGACTGAATGGGTAAACTATTAATCTGGGCCATCTGCCAGATATCCTCTGACTCTCGCGCGCTACACAAAGCGAAACACACACTAAACAACGTGAACACAGCTTTAAACATCCTGTGAATCGTCTTCAGTCAAACCAGGACCCCAACGCAGACTAGAACCGGCCTAAAGAGCATTTGCGTCAGTCAATTATCCTGAACCCCACCCCCCAATTAACGCGTAATTAATTAGAACGGTTGCCCCCTGTTGGATAAGCTGGGCTGCACATTATGTTGCACCACGTGACTAGCAAACAGTGCCACCCCATGGCCGTTTAGATTTGACACTATGTCAGTGTTGGAGATGAAATCTATGGTAAAAATTCAGATTTTAGACAGAGACAGCAGAGCGCGTTCACACCCACCCAGCAGTTACCCTCTGGCAGACACTACAGGAGTTTGGTGGCACAAAAATACTCTAGTTTCTACTACTACTGAGCTCATGACCCAAAACAAAACCACTGTCACATTACTCGTGGTCTTGCACTGCACACACTGTCTGGTTAATTATTCTGTCTGCACTGAACACAATGTGAATGCATTGGTCTATTTACATACTGCACATAATACAATTTCTCAACCTCTCACATTTACTGCTTGTGTTCCCTGTTATTCTTGTATTCTCTTTCGTACCTTTTCTGTTTTATATACATAGAGACTTTTAATATTCTTTATATGTACATGCTTCCTCTGCTGACTAACTTCCTTGTTTTTCTTGCCCAACACATGTCATTGTACAGTTAACTTGCATATGATAAATAAAGCGGAACTGAACTGAAGCGGATGTGCCGTGCAGCACTGATTCGTGGGTAATGTAGTTTCTTGTATTTCTGTGCGCTTCATGGTTATGCATAGCAACATGTTCCGATCGTTATTACTCATTTGTAATATTTATTTGTATGATTGCAAAATGATAAATAATAAGCATATTCGTACCTTTATAAAAGTTAATTCCTATTTGATTAAAATTTGTTAATGATATAACGTATAGACCGTCAGGAAAGTCGATCTTCTCGATAATCACCTACTTCGGTCTTGTTGTGTAGATCGCAGAGCAGGAGTAAAGCGGTGAACGCTGTAGACGTGGTAGTGTGTTGGGTGACCGCTAATATATTAGCATTAAAACATTTACTATTGTAATTTACTTACTTGTTTTAACACACATATGAACCGCACTGGCACTTGAAAAGAAGCAAATATGTTGGACTTCGCTATATTTGCTGTAACGTTTGTTGTCATCTTGGTTGGTGCTGTTTTGTATTTGTATCCGGTTAGTACGAATCCTTTTTAAGCAGGGACTTTTCAATCTGCTCTTTAAATATTCGGTAGTTTTGGGCGTTTTATTTGTGTTTTAGATTGTTGCATTTATTTTAGATAGACGTTGACAAATTGGAGAATATTTTAAGCTTTGTTCTGAGGGCTGTTGTCTAGAAAATTAACTTTCTGAAGGAGGATAGAAAACGTGCCCAAGTTGTTAAAGGGCGATTTCTTTCTGAATTTCTACGTTATTCAGTATAAATATATAATAAAGTAATTTTTTTATATGAAAGTAGAGGCGATAGCAATATAAGGAATCCGTGTTTACAACACACACACACACACACACACACACACACACACACACACACACACACATACATATATATATATATAAGCACCTACATTTATTTATTTATTTTTTTGCATAGGTTTAGAGCAACTGTTAAATCCATTGTATTTTTTTAAATATTTGGTTAAATTTAGTAGACCAAAATGTTATCTCCATTTTGCTTTACAGTCATCAAGGCGAGCCTCTGGTGTCCC
This sequence comes from Lepidarchus adonis, assembly GCA_037576955.1. Classification (NCBI taxonomy): domain Eukaryota; kingdom Metazoa; phylum Chordata; class Actinopteri; order Characiformes; family Lepidarchidae; genus Lepidarchus; species Lepidarchus adonis. The sequence goes on from JBBIGC010000104.1 coordinate 2,166,100, forward strand.
TGGCCTGAACCCTACAGAAGAGAAGTGAGTAACAATCCAAATCAATTTCCTTTCTTTCACCTAATTCTCACACATACAAGCATTTACTCTTTGGGTCTGTGTGTTCTTTTTTGCTGTTCTTTAGAGATGGCAACCTACAGGATATTGTGAACAGGGGAAGCCTACATGAATTCCTCGTTGGTCTTCATGACCAGTTTGGTTCAGTGGCATCATTCTGGTTTGGCCGGACACCGGTAGTTAGTCTCGGTTCAGTTGACCATCTGCGACAGCACATCAACCCCAACCGGACCAGTAAGTACAGCGGTCTGTTATAACCTTTAATGGGAAGAACTATCAAAAACAAAAAACAACTCTCTTTTAAATGTATTTGTTTATTTTTAGTCCTATCTGTTTAATACAATATAGCTTATTTAACATCTGTAATATACTCTTTCAATCTCCTATATATAACACTTTTAAACCTGAAAACATGCATGATCATGGATGTTGTGGTAGAAATGTTTAACATTTGTTTTTCTTAGCGGATTCATTTGAGACAATGCTTAAGTCTTTGCTGGGGTACCAGTCAGGGGCAGGCATAGGAGGGACAGAGGCGCTGATGAGGAAGAAAGTGTATGAAGGAGCTATTAACAAAACACTGGAGAGCAACTACCCTCTTCTGCTTAAGGTATAGTCCTTGTTTTAAGATCTGAGGCAATATTAATACTCTCTTTTCTGTCTTTTCTTTTGCATTTTAAATGATCAATTTGGCCAATAATGCTAATGCTGCTAATGTTACATGAAAGAAAATTGTGATGATTAAACAAAGAAGGGCATTAGCTAAGTTGTGGTCAACTAATGTTCAGTTCATTGTAAACAGCATTCATTTAATTAGATGCATGATCATTTGCTCTTACTTTCTCAGCTGGTTGAAGAATTGGTTGAAAAATGGGAGTCGTATCCCAAGTCCCAACACACTCCCATCTGCGCCCACCTACTAGGATTGGCCATGAAGGCTGTCACTCAGCTTGCGATGGGCAGTCGCTTTGCTGATGATTCTGAGGTCATGCGCTTTCGCAAAAACCATGAAGCGGTGAGTGAATTTCGTTTCTCCTGGAGGCAAGTGAAGATTTTCTGCTCTTTACACCAATAATTCCAGGGCATGTTGTTGATAAGCCTTTATTGCATGTTGATCTTTGTTCAGTAGATCTGGTCAGAGATTGGGAAAGGTTATCTAGATGGCTCTCTGAACAAGAGTTCCAGCAGAAAGGCTCACTATGAGACTGGTGAGTTATAATTTGAAGACAAAATATTTGCACAAGTTGTTTATCCATCATAAAAATTATTTTTGACAGTTAATTTGAACAACTTGGAATGTGTGTATCTACAGCTCTGGCTGAGATGGAATCTGTACTGAAGTCTGTTATTAAGCAGAGAAGTGGATGTGGTTCCAGCAAGACTGCTTTCATGGATTGTCTACTCCAAGCCAATCTGTCAGAGAGACAGGTGCAGTAACAGCAGCACATCAGTCAACCATGGGCATTATTTTCTACTCAATGTTCAAATAATGGACAATTATTTTTATTATTAGTACAGAGGGTCTTTGAGTTACGTCAGAGTGTGACGTGTCTCAAATTTTGACATACAGTGGTGTGAAAAGGTGTTTGCCCCCTTCCTGATTTCTTTTTTTTCGATGTTTGTCACATTGAGCTTTCCGTACTCCAGATTAGTTTGGTGTTTAGTTGGAAAATGCCTTGTTTTCTGTTTTTCCTCCCCAAGGTAATGGAAGAAAGCATGGTGTTCACCCTTGCTGGATGTGTCATCACTGCAAATTGTAAGTAGCTGTTGCTTCTCTCTGTGGATCTTCAGGCTTCTTTATTTGTGTGGAACTGTTTGTTTGTGTATTCTGTTTAATCGTTGATTTTTAGAGATAAATTCCCTAATGTTAAAAGCTTTTATCATTTATAGTGATTTTGTTTGCAGGAATTCATGCTTTTTTTGTTTACACTTTTTAATGCTAATTTGTTTAAGATGACATAGCTCAAAGGAATGCTGTTGGGATAAGTCAGGCAGTTAGAATTTGCCGCGCTGATGTTTTAAAATCACTGTCACACGACACCTGGAAGGTCCAATACCATGGTCTCTGGGACTGGCAGGAAGAATGTGGGTGTGGTGAGCGATCAGTGCTCCACCCACATCCATCTTTAAAGTGCCCTTGGCCAAGGCACTTGCCCCCCAACTGTCCACCGCTATTATATGTTATTCTTGCCGCATTTGACAATTCTCTTTTGCTGCTTTTCATTTTCTTATTTTTATATTTTTCTCATCTCTTCCCAGTGTGCATCTGGACAGTACACTTTCTCTCTGTCTCCAAAGCAGTGCAGGACAAACTACATCAGGAATTAATAGATGTGCTAGGGGATGGGCCTGTCTCCTTGGACAACATTTCACAGCTCAGGTCAGTTTCTTGCATGACTACTGGCACTAGGTGGAGCTCTATTGCTGCAGTTATTTACTGCAGTGGCAACAGTATTGGACTGAGCTGTAGAACCATAGGAATGCTGTCTGTGTAGGTACTGCCAGCAAGTGCTGAATGAGACTGTACGCACAGCCAAACTAACCCCGATTGCAGCCCGACTGCAGGAGGTTGAAGGAAGGGTGGACCAGCATCTCATCCCTAAAGAGGTGAGTTTTTTTCTTTTCAACATTTTGCAGTTTGTGAAAACGAATGTGTTGCCCTGTGGTGGGTTGGCATCCTATCTAGGGTACACCCTGCCTTGGCCCGGAGTCTGCTGGATTCGGCTCCAGCTTTCCCCGTGACCTGAAATGGACTGAGCAGTTTGGATAATGGATGAAAACTAGTGTTCCAGTCAAAGGGCATTGGAATGAAAGAAATTGTTTTAGATTGTCCAGTCAGAGCTGAAAGATTAGCAAGTGCTATACACAAAGAATGTTTACATGCTAAGAGACATACTGTTTATTTTTAAGCCCTGGTTGGTTTGGAGGACTGTGCATAATTAATATTTCCTAAAGAAAATGTTTTCCTGAAAAATATCATGAATTAGTTTTATAAATTGCACTGTTCAACCCGTAGTAAAGGGGTGTGTCAGTCAACTAGCATGTTATTGTCCAAGATGCTGGGATTTATTTATTTGTTTATTTATTTATTTTTAAACAGACTTTGGTTTTCTATGCCCTGGGTGTAGTCCTTCAAGATGCAGACACATGGACATTACCATACAGGTGTGTGTGTGTGCGTGCGTGCGTGTGTACTCTGCAAACACACAATAAACCAATTTATTTTTGTTTTTTATTTATTTTGTAGTGTTTTATTTTAATTATGTGAGTGTGAGGCAGTGAACTCCAGCTGTATTTAAACCCTGCTTGTATGCCTGTACCAAAATGTCATGGCATTATGCTTGACTCTTTAGTCTGAAATAAATAGCAGTGCTTTTCTTTCCTTTTCTTTTTTCTTTCTTTGATTTTTTTTTCTCTTCTATTCATGTTGCTTAAATAGGCAACTTAATTTAATAAAAAATAACATGGTAGTTTGGCTTGTAAAAAGTGTAAATAATGTTTTTACTTTAGCTAAAAAAGGAAAATAAAACAAAGCATAAAACAATCTGCCTGTTTTTTAAAAAAAATCAGAAATGTTACATGTATGCAAAAGTATTTAGCATGTCTTCATCTGTGCCTCTGCAGGTTTGATCCTGATAGATTTACAGATGAGTCTGTTATGAAGAGCTTCTCGCTTTTGGGCTTTTCAGGAAATCAAGCCTGTCCTGAACTGAGGTAAACTGAGAAAAAAATTACATGGTAGTTTGGCTTGTAAAAAGAGTAAATTTAAAAAATTTTTAGCATGTCTTCATTATGTCTTCTTGTTTGTTTGAAAATGTGACTGTCACTTGTTGATTGTCACTGGATATAAATGATCATTGCATGCAGTCAGTTAAGACATGGGTAATATTTTATAATTTATTCAATATTATTAAACAACTCTCAAATGTCTACAGAGCCCAAGAGAGTTCATTTATTGGGAAATCGTTGAGTGGTCTGACAGTATGCAAGTGAAAAGCTGGAAGCCCTACTTATTGTCATCTGACAAGTCTGGCAAACAAGGTTTTACTCATGGTAATAATAAGTTAAGAAAGGAGCCAGTAATCTCTCAAAAAGAGTTACAACCTAAATGCTCCAGGAACAAGAACAGCACACAAACTGTAAGGTACCTAATGAATTGCATTACAGTCATTGCGACTCCAAAACCACAAAACTAAAATTGAAACTCAAGTATTTAAAGAAATCAGAACAGGTTTGAAACAATGTACTCTGCTCAGGTAACATATCGATAGAACTGTTAGAAGATGGACAAATGGGTTCCAAGATCAACATACCCACAGTCAAGTATGGAGGTGGAAGCATCATTATATGTAACTGCTTCTCTTCAAATACACAGTGGAATGGAGCAACATATTAGAAGATATAAGAAATCAATTTGGTCAATGGAGGTGTAATAACGAATATTGCAACGAAACAACAACATACATTTAACTTTTTCTGAAACTGTGAAGGTATTTACATGGCCTCACAATTTCTGAGCTGAATCCATTTTGAAGACTTATGGAAGTTTTTGAAATTTCAAGTTCAACTTATTACCTGGTGCCCTGAAGGCGGTTTGCTAAAAAGAATGGGTAAAAATTATACCATAATGCTGTAAGCTGAGTTCAGTCAAGAAATATAACCTGTCTGACAAAGTGAAGTAGGCTAAAAGATCACTAAAAGTAACACATGGTGCCACAACGGAACTCCAGAAACAGATTTCTAAGGCATGGGGACTGCAGTGAACCACTCCAGCAAACCGCTTTTAAAAATTAAAATGACTCAAAAAGACATTAACAACGCAGTACAACAATAGTCTTATGCAGAAGTTTGGCCATAAATAACAGATTTTGCTGCTTTTGTACTTGAAAACATGTTAATGCAGTCTGTCTAGGACATTGGAAAAATACAAAATATTTTCAGTAAACATTGATGTTACTTTTAATGCCATAAATTGAACAAAAATAAAAACATTATTATGGCACTGTACAAATGTTTGCGCATCCTAAGAGTTCCAAAGACCTATATTATTTTACAAGGTTTCAGACCTTAATCAGCTTGTTAGAGCTGATGCATGGCAACAGTTGTCATTAGTAAATGTCAGCTGGTGCTAATTTCAAAGCTTTACAAATATTCTTACTCTAAACCTTGTGCAAACACTTGTGGACACTCAGCAACCATGGGTTCCTCTATGCAGCTCTGTAAGATGAAAGTTATTGATGCCCATAATGCAGGAGAAGGCTACAAGAAGATTGTAAAGCATTGTCAGCTTGTAGTTTCCACAGTGGAAGACCAAGAACTCTTGGATAGAACTGCTCGTGTGATGGTCAGAAAGACAAATCAAAATCCCCATTTCACTGCAAAAAAACCTGCAGGAAGATTTAGCAGACTCAGGAGTGGTGGTGCACAACTCCATGATGCAGCAATGCTTGCATAGACGAGACCTTCATGGAAGAGTCAGCAGAAGAAAACCTTAGCTGCATCCCCATCATAAAATTCAACGTCAGAAGTATGCAACAAAACCTGATGCATTTTGGAAACTGTGGACTGAGGACTGATGAAGTTAAAATAGAAACTATTTGGCCACACTATTTGGCCTTTTTTTCTCTCCAAACATGTATTTGCTGATTGTGGCAAAAGAGTTCTACTTTAACTTCATCAGTCCACAGCACTTTTTTTTTTTTTTATCTTTATTCAATTTATGACGTAAAAAGTAACTATGCATCAATGTTTGCTGAAAATATTGTTCTTTTTTCCCATTTCCTAGAGAGACTTTGTTTACATCCTTTCAATTAAAAAACTACCTAAATGTTATTTATTGAGGGCTGGTCAAACTTTTGCAAAAGACTTTAAAGAACTGCAGGCCTCACTTGCTTCAGCTATTGCAAATACTTGATTGCAGTTCTTGCTGTCAATGGTGGCACAACCAGTTATTAGATTCAGGGGAGTAATTACTGTTTCCACATAGGGCCAAGTACATTTCTTTAGTTTTTTCCCTTAATAAATGAAATCATAATTATAAAACAGCTACTAGGTTATATTTGTCTAATATAAAAATTTGTTTGATCTGAAACACACAAATTTCATGTGCAAAAAAAATAAGTTAAGAAGGGGGCAAATATTATTTATTTATTTATTTATTTCTGTTTACTTTTAACGCTTGTATGATTTTTTATACTTGAGTGCATACTTTTTCATGTTTAAAAGTATAAAAAAGTGAAAATACAATTTATAAGTAAATTTAAAGTGGATATATGCACTTGGGTGTTTCAATTCTTGTGTCCTCCAATTGTAGCAGTGGTTCAAACTGTAACGATCACCTTATGGATATCTGGGGGTAGTTTTGGAGAAGAGCAGTTGAGAATAGTGTTGGGCTTGTTCTGATGAAGTTAATCTACACCACTCTGCAAAGTGGATTTTAAAATGCTGCCAGTTCAGAAAAATCAAGTGTTGCAGTGTGAGGAGCCTCAGTAAAATCTGGATTGTTCCATGTGCAGATTTGCCTACACCGTGGCTGCTGTGCTGTTGAGCACACTGGTGCGTAGACTCCGGCTCCACCGAGTGGAGGGCCAGGTGGTGGAGGCCAGATATGAGCTAGTGACCACACCCAAGGACGACACCTGGATCACGGTCAGCAAGAGGGATTAATTTGGCAGAACCGGCTCCAACAGGAATGATTTGAGAGAATTTTTGATCCTTCACCTCCAGCTCTTCCTGCTGAGGTCCAGACATGAATGTGATGTTATTCTTGATAATTCCAGAGAACAGTATTGTTGCTCATTGTAATAAATGTTTTCGACTGTCAGACTAGACAGACTAACAGGCACAAGTTTTCATACATGCTTCTGTTTAGGAGGGAAATAGTTTAGACTTGAGGCCATTGTGTTCAGGACATTTTGCATGGAGGCCTACACTAAAACAGGTTTTTACTAATAAAATGAAAACATTTTAAGAGATTGTGTGCCCTTTCATTATTCAATCCAAAAAGGTGTTCAGAAGACCCCTGTTTATGTAATGTTTCTTCTGCACTAAGTGCATTACAGTTTTTTGCTGCAATAATTGTTAAGAGCTAGTTACTGGAACTTTGCTGTAGGATTTGATAGCATTCAACCACAAGACCATTAGTCAAGAAGCAATTTCGAAATATTTGGAAGCTACAGTTAAGGTTTTGAGGATACGATGGCAAATTAAAGAGGAATATGTATTAGTAATATTGAAGAGAGGGCTAAATTTGAGATGGGGGGCTTGGGGATTGTGTTGTAGCATACAAATAATTTTTTTTAAATTATTGATGTATACAGAATTTAGGTAATAATACATAGTTTTATCATTTGCCAAAAGTATTTACTCATCCATTAAAATAATTAAATTCAGGTTTTACGATCCCTTTCATGGCCACAGCTGTATAACTTTTAAGAACCTAGGCATGCAGACTGCTTCTACAAACATTTGTGAAAGAATGGGTCGCTTTCAGGAGTTCAGTGAATTCCAGCGTGGTACAGTGATGTGATGCCACCTGTGCAACAAGTCCAATAATGAAATTTCCTCACTACTGAATAGTCCACAATTGACTCTCAGTGGTTTTATAAGAAAGTGGAAGCAATTAGGAACAATAGCAACTCAGCCACAAAGTGTTCGGTCAGGTAAAATGGCCAGCAGATTGGCTCAAGATCGTTGTGTAGAGAGCTTCATAGAATGGGTTTCCGTAAGGACATGGATGAGCGAGTTTGATGTGGAAGAACTTGACTGGTCTGCACAGAATCCTGACCTCAGCCCAACAGAACACCTTTGGGATGAATTAGACCGGTGACTGTGAACCAGGCCTTCTCATCCAACATCAGTGTCTGGCCTCACAAATGTGCTTTTGGAAGAACAGTCAAAAATTCTCCCAAACACACTCTTAAACCTTGTGGAAAGCTTGCCCAGAAGAGTTGAAGCTGTTATAGCTGTAGAAGGTGGGCTGACATCATTAAACCCTGTGTATTAAAAATGGCATGTCACTTAAGTTCATATGGGTGTAAAAGCAGATGAGCAAATACTTTTGGCAATATAGTGTGTGTGTGTGTATATATGTGTGTGTGTGTGTATATATATATATATATATATATATATATAGGTACATCTAAAAAATAGTAAAATCATAAAAAAGTTCAATATTTCTTGACATTCCTTTTAGAAAGTAAAATCCATATATTATATAGATTCATTACACATGTGTGAAGTATATCACACCTTTATTTCTTGGAATTTTGATGATTATGGCTTTCAGATACGAAAACCAAAGATTCACTGTCAGTAAATTAGAATTTAAGAGGGTAAGCCACAAAAGGTCATTGCTAAAGAAGCTGGTTGTCCCAGCAACAGGGACAACCACAGCCTTGAGATGACTGCCAAGCAAAATCCATTCAGGAATTTGGAGGAGCTTCACAAGGAGTGTTCTGATGCTAAGGAGAAAAAACCCTGTTACTCAGTGGTCAACAGTCAATGAGGATTTGGGGTCCATGTCAGCA
>JBBIGC010000104.1:2174784-2206268 GCA_037576955.1 Lepidarchus adonis
GTTTGTGCGTGTGTTTGTGTGTGTGTGTGTGTGTGTGTGTGTGTGTGTGTGTGTGTGTGTGTGTGTGTGTGTGTGTGCACATACACAGGAAATTAAATGACAATATTTATTATGATTATAGTCCAGACTGGGGGATTTATACCCCTACACTAGCAGACGTGTGACGGTCTATTGACAGTACTTGGGCGATTTGAGCGGTGTGTAATGGGTGCAGCTCAGCTAGGTGAATTCGTCAAGTAAAAGGTGTGTTTGACCACGTTCGGAGATCCAGTGTGTGCTTCGTGTAGAAGTACTACATAACTGCTAGAGCGGCCATCCAGCGAGGGAGAAGTCCGCTGGCTTCCTGCGCACATCATTGCTCACGCATCGGCGAGGCGGTGGTGAAGATGTGAAGATGGCGGAATTACAAATGCTCTTGGAAGAGGAGATCCCCGCAGGTCGGGGAGCTTTGCTGGACAGTTATGCCAATTTAGAGCGAGTGGCAGAATACTGTGAGAGCAACTACATACAGGTAATGACAAAATATTGTTCTCTGCGGGATGTAGTCCAGAAGGATTACCTCTCGACTCTTAACTGCTGCTGCCTCTGCGCTGTGCAACGATTGAATAGCCGCTAAGCTAACTAACCCCGTAACGTTGTGTTCTCTATTTATGTGTACCGCTGTGTATAACGTATAATAACATTATAACAAAATACATTTTATGAAGCTTTATGAAGTGTAAAGGCTATACGTTAGCGATACGTGTTTTCTCTGTCGTATTAAGGTTTCGTCTTGTACACACAAGTTACCCAGCGGCTACTGGGTGTCAAGCTAATGCTAACGCTAGCTAGTTTTGTTAGCTTTCTTTCCCCTGGCATTAATGTGAGGTTGGTACCGTTTTTACCAACCTCATTCTCATTTTATTAGTATAATACGGACATATTTGCTGGTTGAGAACACTTAATTCACCAAACCGACCTTGCTTCCTCAGTGTGTTAATCACAGTCAATTCGAGGCTAATGCTACGTTAGCCTCGTTCGTGACTGTCGGTGTTAGCCTCCATCAAATGAATTCAGAAGTTCTGCTACACAGAAGTGAATTACAGCTTGCTATGTCTAAGACTTGTTACAAGGATTTCAGATTTAATCCTGCTTTAGACACCGTGGGGGGTGGTCTTGTGGTGCTGGAAAATAGATGAATGCTGGTATATTTGTCATTTTTAGGACTCCCTTCCCCTCTGGGGTACAAGGGCTCATGATTCACTCTGGAAACTGAAGAGTTCAGAGTTTCTCTGTTTTTGCCTAAAAACTATATTTGGACAGAAGACTCGTGGTTTTGCGCACATCACTGTCCCCCTCAACGCGAAAATAGGTAACCACCCAGGGGCTTCAAATATTTTAAGGTTGTTTTCCAGAATGAGGCTGAACAACGTGGATAAAGCAACATTGTAATAATGTTTGCACATATTAGGATTTGAGGATTTGTTACTATGATTATCTGTATTATTTTTACTAGTATTTGTGTCATGGGTGATGTAAATGTCATCCTCATTCAAATAGCCACTGAGATTAATCAAGGTGCTTGCAACAGACAGTAAAAATTAGGAAAATTTTGTTTCAGTAATGTAAAGAGCAATTATGTGATCAGTACACAGTATATTGAACAGCCCTACTAATGACTTTTCTCTATCAGCATCTGATACTGCTCATGCTGGTGTTAGAAGAATTTGGTTCTGTAGTCCACAGCTGCATGTAATGGAACAGACTGGTTTGTTTGAATCACCTGAAAACCATCTTTAATCTAACAGGTTATTAAGGGGTGTCTAAATACGCCATCTCCTGACCAACCTGTTCCATGATAATGGTGACTGTGTCACATTAGTTAGAGGCACATTTGCACAATTTCCTGGAGAATGCACATGTATATGATGCTGATACTATTGTTTGGAGACCATGGCCTTGGTGCTCAAAAGTATCACGAAACTTGGCCATATCATACTACATCACACTGCACATAAGGATATTTCTGAAATGGAGTGATTCATTTTTAGGGGGTGTCCTTCATGGTGCTTTTTATTCATTGTCAGTTTCATCTTTAGAGTTCAGTGTTATTTTCTGCATACGTGTGGTCTGCGGTCATAGCTTGGCTGAAACTGAGTCTTTCCTCTTTTAACCGCTTCCTAACCTCACCTACTGAAACAGGGTTTCTCGAAGTCTGTCTTCAGAGGTTCTACAAAATAAAAATCCTTAATACTTCATTTTGAACAGTGGAGATCAAGATGAGGTCTGGAACACACAAAAACTCTTCACATGCTGGCCAGAAAGACAAATCAAAACCCCTTATTTGACTGCAAAAAACCTGCAGGAACATTTAGCAGAGTCAGGAGTGGTGGGGCACAGTTAAACTGTGTAGAGATGGTTGCACAGACAAGACCTTCATGGAAGAGTCATCAGAAGACAACCTTACCTGCATCCCCATCATAAAATCAGAAGAATGCAACAGAACATATACAGAAGCCTGATGTGTTTTGGAAACAACTGCTGTGGACTGATGAAGTTAAAATAGAACTTTGGCCGCAATCAGCAATGACCAGTTTAGAGAAAAAAAGGAGCATTTCATGAAAAGAACACATTTCCAGCCATTAATCATGGAGGTGGATCTATCATGCTTTGGGGTTGTGTTGCAGCCAGTGGCACAGGAAACATTCCACGGGTGGAGGGAAGAATGGATTCCACTAAATACCAGAACATTCTGGAAGCAAACATCACACTATCTGTAAAAAGCTGAAGCTGAAAAGTGGGTGGTTTCTACAATAGAACAATGATCCGAAACATACCTCAACCATTGACTACCACGAGATGCAAGCTAAAGGTTTTGAAATGGCCCTCACAGTTCCTGATTTAAACATCATTAAGATCTTCCCACAAATTTTCAAAGAGCTGTGCATGCTAGACGACCAAATAATATTATAGAACTAGAAGCCTTTTGCAAGAAGAATGGGAGAAAATCCAAAGTACTAGAATTGAAAGACTTTAGCTCTAAAAAGTGTTTACAAGCTGTGATATCTGCCAGAGGAGGTGTTAATAACTATTAACTATGCATCAGTGTTTGCTAAAAATATTGTGTATTTTTTTTCCATTTCTAAAAGAGAGACTTTATTATTTGTTATCTTTTAACAACAGTCCAATCACTGTATTGGGCACCCCAGATGTAAGGTTTAGAAGATTTTTTATGGTAAAAGGCCTGCTATTTTGTATTTTAATGTTAAAATACCAAAAGTCCCAAGGCCTATTGGAAGTACAGTATACAGAAGTGTCTTGGTTCCAACATTTTCTTAAATGTTAGCTATTAAAATGTTTACAGATTTATTGCGTTTAACTGGCTGCTTTTTTCTACTTATACAGGCAGACATTTACACTTACATGCGTATATTCACAGCATCCCTCTTTTTTTTCACCTCAGATTCCCATTTATTGTAGATACTTGACAGCATTGCCATGGTTACGACGGTGGGATATAAATGATAGCTCTAGCCATCCAATAAAGCGCAGCCTAAAGTGGTTTTAATGATGGCTGCCGCCACTGTGATTGGTTACTGCAGTGTCTGTCCTTATGGTCTCTCACTCGAAGGAGATTAGTCATGAATGAGTGAGTGTGTGGGGGAGAAAAATGCTACAGAGAGATGGGAAGGAGGGCTCAAATCAGTTGGAATTTTTGTTGTTGTTCGTTATTTTCTCATATCGCTTTGCACACTCTGTGATGGCAGACACGACTCTGTGCTTGAGATGGTGTGTTTGGAGTGTAATAGATTATGATGCGCCAGCGTTATGATGGATGGTCATTACATTTGTATACAGGAGTGTGAACAAACCCAGTGAAGTTATTAAATGTTTTGATTTTGTGAAAATAATCATACATTCTGATAATTATTTATGGGGGGGGGGCAACATATAAACATATAAAATGTACATTAACTTTTGCACAGGCCACTACTTGTTGTACAGTCAATGGAACATGTAGCAAATAAACAGTAATTGTGCATTAAAATATGCAGAAAAGTGCTATGTGTAATGGTAATTTTAGCTTATACTGACCTAAACTGAATAATTTTTTCTCTCTTGTGTCTTTCTGATTTAAGTCTCCAGACAAGCAGAGAGCTTTAGAGGAGACCAAAAGCTACACCACTCAGTCTCTGGCCAGCGTTGCCTACCTGATCAACACACTAGCCAACAATGTGCTGCAAATGCTGGACATCCAGGCATCTCAGCTACGCCGCATGGAGTCCTCCATCAACCACATCTCACAGGTCAACACACACACAACAGCAATGCACGTTTGCTCGGACTTTTTTTGAGGGTTTCAGGGTTGAGAGTTGGGGAGGTGTATATGATTATTGACACCTGGTGTTTGGCTTTGTTTCTTCAGTACTAAGCTAAAGAAGATCAAGGCAGATTTCTTGAGAAGCTGGGATATTTTCCAAAATGCGATTAAAAACAAAAAAAATCATGGTTTGTTAATTCAGCTAAACCTTTATTTTACTGACGAAAGTGCAAAGCAAAGATTTTCAGTAGTTTTATTTTCGAGCTGAAATGTATTTGTACATATACACAAATTTAGAATCTGATGACTGCAACAACTTCAGCAAATGTTGGGACATTTAAAATAAGATTGATAAGTGTACAGAATATTAAAGTAACAGTCTGGAAGATCGCTGGTAGCAGGTGGAATATCATGACTGGGTACAAAAGTAGCATCCATGAAGGGCTCAGTCTTACAAAGCAAACAATTTTTGAGAGAATTGTAAGTTTAAAAGGAACATTTCTCAATGCAATTTATGCAATTAATCAATGCAATGTAGAGAATTTAGATCTTTCAACATCTACAGTACATGATATTGTAAAACATTTCAGAGCATTCAGAGACATGGCATTAAGGGCATGGTCCGAAACCACTGTTGAATTTGCATGATCTTCAAGTCCAAATGTGTTCCTGTGTACGAAACTTTCATCGTACTGTGACAGATATAGACACAGGGGCTTGGGAGTACTTTGGAAAACTATTGTCAATAAACAAAGTTTGTTGCTGCAAATAATAAAATAATAATCAGAAATGCTGGCAAGTTCTCTGTGCCTGAGCTCATCTCAGCTGTACCCAAAGATTGTGGAACTTTGTGCTGTGGTCAGATCTCTGAGCTGAAAAAAAAATCTCCGGATTTTATCAGCTGAAGGTGGAAACACCTGTGAAGATATTGGGCATCAGTTCTCCCTGAATGTTTGAGTTGCATGTACGTGAAGTTATCATTGACTCCGAGACATATTTGAAGATTTAAGATGGACACATTGTCGTTACGGTAGCGTGTCATCCTGGAATGTCCATGCTCATTTCAGCAGAACCGTGCCAGACAACGTTCATGTGCTTGACTGGTCTTTTGCCAATTTAGATCTGTCTCCTGCTGAAAATGTATCATGAAGCGGAGCATCGGGCAACAGCAACCATGGTCTGTTGAGCAGCTGGAACAGTCTTGGATCAAGGATGAATGGATGAAATTTCTAATCTGCTACATTCATTGTCCTCAGTTCCAGAACAACATTACTAAACTAAAAATGTTAAACCTGTATCTGTCCCAACTTTTGTTGAATGTATTTCCTTCAGCAAAATCTTAAGTTTGTGTATATTTACAAAAAAGCTGATAAACACTACATCTTTACATTTACATTTTGAACATACCAAATGATCAAAATAAACGTGTTAATCAATTTCTGGAAGTCCTTCAGTGTAAATTGATATGAGATTATGCAAATATTATGTCAGCCTGTTCTTGAAGGTTATTTTGACATGTATCATTGAAAAACTTTTGGTGTAGTGTTAATCTCTGTTACATAGTAATGTTAATAAAATAGCAGTAAACCTGTTTGGCCTAATGTAATGCATGTACATTTCTGCCTGTCACATGTTGAAATGTGTTTTAGGCCAAAAGATTTTCTCAAAACTATGATGAAACAATGGTATAGGGTTCCTCTTCATAACCATTTTATGTTATTAGATTTCTGTGAGGTCGTGTTTAGAGACATTGGCTTCTTCTTGGCTTCTGTTCTTGCTGTAGAAACATTTTAACAATTATTTTACCTGGTAAATCTTTTTTTTTTAAACATTGCTGGAATTCCCTTTTAAGAACGTTTATTTTCTCTTTGTTGCCTTTGCAGAAGACTTGTTAAGACAGCAGCAGCAACAATGTGATCAGTTCAGATTCCATTCACATCTAAACTTGCAGGTAGAGCTGTGTAGCCATTAGCTTTTATATTTAATCTCTGTCTTCTTTGACTTACTTTAGACGGTGGACATCCACAAAGAGAAAGTGGCAAGGCGTGAGATTGGCATCCTCACCACCAATAAGAACACTTCTCGCACGCACAAGATCATTGCGCCAGCCAATCCTGAAAGGCCTGTGCGCTACATCCGCAAACCCATCGACTACAGCCTGCTGGATGATGTAGGCCATGGAGTCAAGGTGACATTATGTTCTCATACAGACTATGCCCAGTATATACACTACAGAGTTACAGAGACTGTTCATTTTTCTTGCACTCTGATCAGTAATGTGCATTGCTTACTTTCTGCTGTCACTTACTCACTGCGTGTGCTTGCATGTACCTCTGAGCATCTGCACACTAACAGTCTGTTTTCTCTCTTTGCTCTCTTGTTTGCTTCATAACTGAATATAGTGGTTACTAAGGTTCAAGGTAAGCCTTGGTTCAGGCTATTCCTATTGAGTGTATGTGTGTGTTGTATATTTCTGAATTAGGTCAGTTGATGTTTGACCATTGGTCTCCACAGGTTAATGCTCAGAACATGAAGGCGGGTACAACGCCACGCACCACTGCCCCAACCCAGAAACCCCCCAGCCCCCCAGCCCCAGGGAAAGGCACCATTGGGTATGTGTATATGTGCTTGCTATAGATTACTGTAGTGATTAGACAAGGCTAAATGCATCCCTTTGACTATTTTGGGTCAGCACAGCTCTTGATGTTTTCATCAAAATGTGCATAAAAACCCTGATCTTTTTTTTGAAGCCCTTAACCTTAATACAAAAGCTTTCTGTTCTCTCTGCTTTGATCTGCCTTCCGTTGCAGTGCTTTAGTGTGTCTTTATGTTTTAACTTTGTACTCAAGGACTCACATTGACAGGGCAGTGTGGATGTGTGCTCTTGTCTCTTAAAAGCGTGTGCTTTTCTCTCCCTGGGCAGGACACTGCGGAATAGAACTTGTAACCTGTCATTGTCTTACGCGGCGTGTTGATTTCGTGTGCTTGTATTTTAATGCCGATGTTTGTTTCTGTTGCTCTCCCTTTACCGTGTAACCCCTTTCTCATGCCCCTACATCTGCCCTTACCTTACACTGTCACCATGGTAACACAGATGTCAGTCACCAACACAAAGCAATGTTGAACTGAGGTTTCCCCAAGTTTGGTCTAAACTGAATTATTTCCTGTTATTAATGGCCACGTTATAGAGTGAACTTGGCACTGTGGATGAAGCAAGGGAGACAATTTGAAACTACCAACAGTAAAATTAGTATACAAATTGCTTACAGGTTGTGTCCCAATTGTATAGACCACACACTTAATTAAATGGCAAGGAATCTAATGAAATTAAATATAACCATAGATGTTGTGATTTGCTATTTTAAAGGTAAGATTTTGATGATATAGTGGTGTACTACTCTGATACACTAGTTCAGAACTGAAACACAAATACTAATTGTATTAAATTGGCCAGTCTTGTTTTCAATAACGGAACTGAAACGATCTTTTATGCATTATTACCTTTTTTAAGCAACTGTTTCTCTGCTAATACAAAATGTTTCTTAAAAAAATCAAGTGGACAAAAAGCCTCTGTTAAAGCGTGACCGCACACCACAATAAAATCTCTGTGCAGGAGAGCTAATCTAAGAGCTAAGCTAACTGTTTTAAAAAAGTGTTTTAAACTGTGCAGTTAGATTTGCAGGTGTGGGAATCTGTGTGCGGAGGGGCAAAGTTAGAGGGGGGATTTAAAGTTGCTTCAAACATTGTAGTGTGTTTCGGATTGTCACCAACTACTTTTCGACTTAGCAAAATACTTAAAAAAATTTTTTAACCATGATCTTAAGTAGCTTAGTCTGCACCTGCCATGATTAAAAATATCTAACTACAGTACAAGACCGTGGTGTCTGACTGAGGCTTAGTATGGATATTTGGATTCTTTGAGTGGATTCAGCTATGGCAGTTGTGAATATACTTCATACTGTATAGTCAAAAGGAACCTGGTTAGGATGAGTGTTTAATGTACAGTTGGGACACAGCAACAGCAATAAGATGAATTGGGCATGTCCCGGTGTCTTACTGTGTAATTTGGGGCCAGTATTAATACCATCAGTGCCGTTAGGATGTTAAACTGTAACCCTGCCCCCACCCCACCGGCAGGCGCCACTCCCCCTACCGGACGCTTGAGCCTGTGCGTCCCCCTGTCGTCCCTAACGACTACGTGCCGAGTCCGACACGCAACATGGCCCCGCCCCTCCAGAGCCCGGCACGCACCGCCTCCGTTAATCAGAGGACCCGCACGTACAGGTACCCACACACATACACACACACAATCAGCACGTGTCTCTTCACATCCTGACCCTTTAACACTTTTTATAGCCATTTGTATTTAGAGGCTGTTATGGGAGGATTTTTGCTCCTCTCTTTGACCACCCAAAGCAGGAGATGCAGTCCCTCTGCAACATCTTCCTCTTCCCTCATTCCTGTCTTCCAGTCTTTTCACCTTTCGCACTCTCTGTATTTGTAAGCCGTCTGTCCTTTGTCCGTTTGTCTTTTGTCTCTGTCGGTGCGCCTTGGCAAAAATAACAGCCACTCACTAACTTCCTCTTTCCTTCTCTTTGGCTTTTGCTCTTTTCATCCGTGGAGCTTTTCATCCAAGTTCAAATAGCCATAGCATCCTTTAAGAAGATCTCTCTCGCTCTACCTCTTGCTCACTCTTTAACACTCTCTCTCTTTCTGTTTATATTCCAGTCTCTTTTCTGAAAGTCTTTTTCTTCTTTATCTTTGTCTTCTGCATCCTGAGCTGAACAGCTGAACTTTTATCCCAAGTCTCTCAGGGGATCAAACTGAAAGGAACAGCGAGAGCACCCTGATAATCAGAGCACACACTCTTCAGTTTTTCACATGGGGTTTGCCAATATGTTGCTGCAATGACTGGTTTTCTGTGGAATAAAGATTACTTGTAAAAACAAATCCATAATGCAGTAACGCTAGACTTCTGGCCTGTAATGTGATCATTACTGTGCCGTCTTAAATTCTGTAATGCATTACCAGTGTGTAAGCATCTTTCATCTAGAGTAAAATTTCAGCAAGCCATTTGTTCTGCACTGAATAACATTTAGAATTGGCTTTAAAAGGTGGAAATAAGTGTTCAGACAATCATGTCTTCTAGTGCAAAGTTCAAGTGTAGCATGTCTTGTGTATTTTAACATTTAAGGTGCAATACATTTTGACTTAAAAATGAATACAAAGTGTGTCCATAAGCATAAACATGATTTATATAAATCTACAAAATAACATTAATTCTGCCTAAAGAAAAATTTAAAAAAAATGCTGTCATGCAAATTGCACGTTATGAAACGTTACCCATTTTGGGGAAGATTTCATGCAACAAATAGAAATTAAATTTTATTGGAAAAACCAAAGCACTGCTGTCAGTATAACTAGTTCAGTAAAGTGAAGTGAATATTTTTAATTGTGAACACAACACCACAGTGCACCACAATGAAATGCAATCTCTACATTTGACCCATCCATGAAGGAGCAGTGGGCAGCGCCCGGGGAGCAGTGCTAGCGGACGGTACTTTGCTCAAGAGTACAACAGTGGTCCGGGATTTGAACCGGTGACCTTCCAATCAGAGGGGCAACTCCCTAACGGTGCACTTCCACTGCCATTTAGTGTATGTGGAACCCACAACTAATTCTCAGACGAGTGCAAAAAGCAAGAGATTATCGCCAGTCCTTCAACGTCAGAACTCTTTGGAACAGTGTACTCTGGTCAGATTAAATTTGTAATATTTTCACAAAGAAATATAATCCGATAAGAACATAGAGAACAAGAAGAAACGGAAGCAACTAAACCCACAGTGATGGGTGCATAACAGTTTTTGTTGAAGGAAGCATGAATGCAGTGATATACTAGGCGATATTAAAGGAGAATTCGATCTCCTCAGACAAGAAAGGGGAGTGGGTGGATGTCTCGAGACAATGACCCAGCAAATGCAGGCAAAATAACTTGTTGGGTTTTGCTAAACGAATGAAGGTGCTTGCATCAGCTAATCTCTTTTTTTCACTTGAATGTTTGTACCGAGTAATGCAAAAAGCCATTTACTTTCTACTGTAGGATTCTCAAAGCTAAAACTTGGACAGCAGCTTTTTCAAGCAATTCTTTAAATTGGGGCTTAAAACGTTTGCTCATGAATGCATGCTTTTTCATATCTATACATTCAAAGTAAATTTGCACATGGGTGTGAATTTGAAATTGATGTATGTGCTTGAATGATATTAAATAAGTGTCTGAATGCTTATTTCCCCTCAATGTAGCATTCCATCAAACAGGGTTTTCACAAGTCTGCAGGATCGATTTTCCCAAACGGGGATTAGTCGTGTACTACATGCCGTTCTGAACGGAGGTTCTCCATTGAAAGGAAAGTGTAGTGCAGGATTAGACTTAATCATTGCCTGAGAAATTGCCCCTAAATTGGCTAATTCAATCCAACAGTGGGTTTAATCTGTTTTTTTTTTTTTTTAACGTGGAAATTCCTTGGTAAATCGGTGTCGGGCATGATTTAAATGGCTATATGATTATCCTGTTCCTTTCTCCCACTCTCTGTCAGCAGTGGCAGCAGTGGAGGCAGTCATCCTAGCAGTCGCAGCAGCAGCAGAGAGAACAGTGGCAGTGGGAGTGTTGGTGTGCCCATCGCTGTGCCAACTCCTGCCCCACCCTCCGCTTTCCCAGGTACCACCCGTTCCCTCCTTATGCTTCAACTGAACCTGTGGAATTGACTTCCAAATGTAGTCAGTAAACCAAGTTGAGCAGTATGACCCTGTCTTCAGAGTGTGTCCATTGTTCAAACAATATTGAATGGAACTGCATATGTCTTGGCTAACTGATTGCCAAGTTGGAGTAGCTATGGTAACAACTTGCCAAACTACCTACCTTTGGCCAGACTGCCATTTAAAAAGCTATTTAACCTTCTGATTGTGGTGATCCTGCCGATACTCACCCTCCTGTAAGTGTAAAAGCTCTACAAAGAAATCTTAAGACCTACTGTATTCTCACTGACATCTTTGTCCCTCTAGTAGCTGCAGTTCTCAAAGTTCCTTTCTTTTGTTCTTCGGGAGAATCAACAGAACACAGCTTTTTTTTTTGTTTACTTAATGTCATTTACATACGTCTGTAACTTTGTTCCTGATTCTTCCTTCCCCCTTTTGTCTTACTGCCGTACGTTTGGTTACACTTCTCTCCTTTCTTTCCTCTTTTCTACTCCCTCTCTGACTTGTTCTGCGGCCCGTGCCGCAGCAGGTCCAGCCGCTGCCCCCCCAAATGCCCCCAAGCTCCCTCCCAGCATCCCAGCTCCTCCAGCACCACCTCCACCCCCCACCCCTGAGCCTGCGCCCCCAGTCCCTTCAGCACATGTGGCCCCTGCAGAAGCGCCCCCTGAGGTACCCCCTCCCCCACAACTGCCCCTTTCTTTACCTGTCAGTTCCACTACTAGCACAGTGACTGCTACCAGCACTCCTGCACAAGGTGAGTTGCCCCTCCCCCTTCACTCCACCCCCTCAGCTCCCAAATCACAGTGCCCTAGTCACCACCCATACCCAGTCTCATGCCATAGTTTCCATCCTCATTTCAGCAATGGAGTCACAAGTCAGTTTGTGCATGTCCACCCACATGGCCTGCGTCACCACTGTCACACCTCAGTCATGGCTTGGCTGGCTGGGTGCGAACTCTTGGACATATCTGGCATGCACTTCCCGTTTGTGCTCTCTTCCTGTTTCTGTTTTACTCGATAATGCTGCCTTCACATGGTCATACTTCCCATTTGTAAAGTCTACAGCTGCTTTATAGTCTGTTACAGATCAGGATAGATACCTTCCAAACACTAGCCAAAGCTCACAAATCAGATCTGAACATCTTCACAACAATTCCCACCATTACATATATCTACAAAATATGTTCAGCTGTTACAGATCTTAGCAAATCACTTTCCTCCAATATGAAGAAAGGATCATGGTCAGGAAAACAATTTTTGAAAGCCCCTACATACACAAGACTTGAAAATGCTTTTAAGTATGACTCTCGGGATGGGAAATTGGTATTTGTGTTGAAGGCAGCACGTTTCTTGTGTGTATGTGATTTTGTCGCAGCCCCTTGTAAATATAGAATTTCAAATAAATCAGAGGCAAGGACCTAAGTGAATTCCTGTATCACACATACTATGCATTTTGTAAACAAAATGCCTTGCATATCTTTTTTGCACTGTTGTTAACAGGTTAGAGGTTTCAGACAGCCTGTGTGGTAGTGCATCGCTAAGGCAACATGGGGATAAATAGGCAGTAAGCCTTTTTTCCCTGCATGTTACAAGCAAGAAAACTATGAAATAATTAGAAAAGGTTTATAAAAATGCATATTTTATTATTCATGGGCATCAAAATTGGCTCTAAAACATTGCATGTAGCATACAGATGTCAATCGTGAAATGTTTTCTCTTACAAATGATTTTCCTATGTTATTGATTTGGCTCTTTGTCTATTTGGAAGAAAGATGTCTGTACTGGCTTACTGTACCACTCGACCTCTTCAGTCACGCTGCCCTTGCTGCTGTTACACAGAAGTATCATGTGTGAAACAGGCCTAAGTCACTTTAGGCTGTATTACCATTTACACGTGTGCATGCGTTTTTGTACTCGTTTTTCTGCAGATGAGACTTTAGTGCTCATGTTGTTCAACCTTTTTTGTGATTCAGTGTTTGGTTGGTTATGCTTTGTTCCAGGGAATGGTCCCCAGTTCTACAGTATGAACCGACCAATGACGCGACAGACCACAAACTCGGTTGGAGGTTCCCTGCCCTATCGCAGGCCTTCCTCTGTCACTAATCAGCCAAATAACGCACCTCCGAACCCTCACTCGAACCTGAACCTGAACCAGAACCAGCTGAATGGGGGGCCACACTACAACCAGAACCAAGGTAGGGTTTAGCACACTTCAGGTGAAAGCGCATTCGCATATACTCAGGCATTTCTAATGAATGTAATACTGAGCCATTTGTTTTAGTGACATGCAGTCAAAGAAGGGACACTGACTTTCTCCTCTCTTTTCATCCATTCATATTTCTCCCTCCATCCGCATATTGGTTTTTTTCCCCCTTTTTCTTTTGTGATTGGGCTTTTAGCCTCCATGGCCCCTCCTCCCCCTTCCATATTACAGATCACTCCTCAGCTCCCTCTGATGGGTTTTGTGGCTCGCGTTCAGGAGACCAGTAAGTCAGAAGTTGAAACCGTATTCCTAGATGGGCCTGAGGGTTCCCCTACTTTTGTTTCTCTCCTATATATAGATTTTTTTTAAGGTTTTGTTTGCAGGTGTGATAGTATGCTTACACTTAGTCTGAATGCATGTGTATTATAGAAACTAATTGCATGGTGTTAATGTTTCATGTGTTCTTCTGCATGCTCAGGGTTCATTTTCACAAACTATAGTCTTGAGGACATTTACCGTATTTCCCCAACAATAGGACGTGGCTTATACATTGATTTTACAAACCTGGTATTAGGTGCGGCATGCTTAAATGGGGGGCCTATCTGAAAACATGAAAACACAATCTCTAAAATATAATTCAGTGCAGAAAAAGATGACCTCCCCAAATGATTAGATGAATTTAAATGTGCTGTTGACTGCATCACTGAACAGTTAAAAAAGCAAAGCAAAGATAGATGAGTGATGTTCTTACTTACATGGCACTACCGCATCCAGCCTTTTAAACTTTTTTTTGCTACATTACATCCTAGTATATAGGATGGAAATACAAGCTGGAAAAACAACATTTAACAGAAATAAAAGGAACAAAAGTTTATTGTTAGCTGGGAAAAGAGGAGTTTTTAATTTTTGTTTGAATGACTGGAGGGTGGTGGTACAGCAATGTCAATCACTCCTCTACATGTATTCTTTAGTATAAAATTAGACTTTAACACTTGAATGCAAAAATGATTAGTCTTACTTTTTTAAAAATTCTTTAAAATCAGCTCTGTAAACATCGTCAAATGCGACCTGTGCTGCTTTGCTGTTGCTGATGTCAGACAAGCGTTGGTATCGGATATCGCAGGCATTGCGGAGTGAAAGCAACGACGTGGAGATTAAATTCTGCAGTGTGGACTTAGCTTCAAATCCTTAAAAATCAGATCCATGAACGTAGTCAGTTGGGACCTGTGCTGCTTTGCTGTTGCTCATGTCTCTCAGATATTGCAGGTGTTGCTTAGAGCTTAAATTCTGCAGTGTAGTTCTTGCATTACGGCACAATATCGGTTATCAGTTATAAGTTCCAAATGTTGGAATGGGGCGGCTTATGTTAAGGTTTTAAAACATTAAATGATAACTTTTCTGCGGCTTTTAGAATGGGGCGGCCTATAATGTGGGAATGCCTATCGTTGGGGGAACACAGTACTCTTCCCTGCTTCAGCCTTTTTGAAATTGTCAGCATGGTTAAGAGAGACTGATCTGTGAGATCTGCTGTCCTCACAAGCACCGCCTGAAAACAGCTGCTGAACACACTGCCAGTTTCTATACTTTTGAATTTTCTTCACCGCAGTTTCAGATGCGCCTCCTCCCCCACCCCCCACAGAAGAGGTGGAGTTTGTTGACACAGCCCCGCCCCCACCCCCACCCGAGGACTACGAGGATGAGGAGGGCGACGAAGACGAAGAGTCAGCGGTCGTGGAGTACAGTGATCCCTATGCTGAGGAAGATCCTCCATGGGCCCCACGCAGCTACATGGAGAAAGGTTCCCCACTGACTTCCTCCTATTATCTCTGTTCCTTCCTTCGTCCCTTCCTCCCTCTCTCTTCTCTCCCGCTCACTGATTTTCTTTCTCTTGTCTTGTCTGGCAGTGGTGGCCATCTATGATTATACACGGGACAAGGAGGATGAGCTGTCCTTTCAGGAGGGGGCAATTATTTATGTCATCAAGAAGAACGACGATGGCTGGTTCGAGGGGGTGATGAACGGCACCACGGGTCTCTTCCCTGGAAACTATGTTGAGTCAATCATGCATTACGCCGACTGAGCCAGCAGGGGGTGCAGTTCCTCTCTCATCCAAAATCTTCCTTCATACACCCATACACATACAACATACTCATACACTATGCATTACATAGACTGCATAACACACACTGACTTGCACGGAGCAAACACACATACACAAAACACACATTTGGATGGAGAGAAGTTGAGAAGGATAAAGTCAGGACTGTGTGGCTGGGGGACAGAGTGTAACACTGTATATTTGGTCACAGGAGGGATCCTTGGGATATGGCCTTATCCCACCGAATGAAGTGTTTTATCATGTGAAAGGTGTGTGTGGTGGTGTACATTGGGAGACGGTGGAAGCTGTAAGATAAATAGGCTTAAAGATGTATAAGGGCCATTTTTCATGTCTTAATTTGAATCTCATAGCGCCCTTCCCAGAAACTCGTTCACTCTGCTGGTTTTGTGACCCTGTAATGTCCCGTAACTCGCCCTTTTTCCAGAGAACTGCCTGGACTCAGGAGGACGTACGAGTCTAATGAAGCAGAAAGGACAGTGGGCTTCTGCAATGTTCTTTCTCTCAGCTCTTTTCTTAGTTCCTTGCTTTTCCAACACAAGCAGGGCATAACAAACTTGACTGCTGAAATCACAGAAGGTGGTGTGATGTTTCTCCCTCGTTTTGGCCCAATGGATACACTACAGACGACAAAGGAGTTTTTTTTTTTTTTATTCCATTTTATGGACATTAACACTATAGATAATACGAAGTTGTGCTTTGAGTGCATTATTTTCTTTTCTGGTTATATCGTTGTTTTCTCTTTAATTGATGGTATGGGTTCAGTTTGAAGTCTTTAGCAGTAGGCTATACCAAAGGATTCAGCTGCATTTAGGTTTGGATAGTGAAGTGGCAATGTGAATACCGAATACAACCTTAAGATTTCTTAATTTTTTCCATCATTCCTTTCCATTACGTATTTTTCCATCAGAGTTTTTATTGCTAAGTTTTGGAATTATCTGTATTCTTTGTATGTATGATAAACACTATTGAAATTTTAAGCTTGTGCCATAAAGAAGTGTTCATAGATAGTCAGATATGTTTATGAAGAAGTTCTTTAATATTCTCACCACCAGTTTGTGTTTGTCAGATAAAAATAGAAGCTCTAAGTGGTGGAATTTTCTTCATCATTTTGACCAACTGCGGACTCGAGAAATACACTATGTATGTTATATTTTGATTTTTAATATTGGTAATGTTTTGGTGTATATGACTGACCTATAAAGCAAGAGAGCACCCACTTTATCTGCAATAATGAAGGCACACTACGAAGGTTCTCTATGTTCACACCCAGAGGCTATGGTATTGAAAGCACAAGCAGAATAATACAAAAGTCCTGAAAGAGATCAATAAACAGAAGTTGTGTATGTGAAGATGAAAATGCAACAAAAAAAAAAGAAACCAGCCCTAACTTTGAGAACATTCTCTCACCAATGTGGTTCGTTCCACTCCTTCAGAACTGTGCCACTGCACAGGCGTTTGTTTTTCTATGAGGTACATTGATGTCTATGTGTAAGTCTGTATGTTCGAATGTGTGTGAGTGTGATGTGAAACTTGGATTTCACTGTTTTTGGATATTTGGTGACTGACTTGCTTGTCTGTGCAAATTCCTTTTTATTTTTGATGGAAGTCTGTGGCTGTGTGCAAGTCCTGCATGTTGATCATTTCTGTGATATTTTTTCCCTGCTGATGGAGAATAAACTGGATTTATCTAGTCTGCATTCTCATTCTTTTAGTATGAGAAGCTTTGTGCTCGGGTTTTGAACACCGACACCAGACTTTAAATTTGGCATAAGCTTCCAAAAATGCTCAAACGAAACACTAGTGACAAAATGGTGCTAGAACAATTGTTTTATTGTAAAAATAAGCCTCGCTTTGCCTGTATGCAGCTTTACTATACATTTTAATTAAATATATGAATTTGGACACACACACTAACATTTCTTGCATTTGCCATGACAAAAGTATATGTAGTGAGTTATGTCCAAACCTTTACACAGTGGTGTTATGTAAGGAGATTGTATTCTAGGTAATTTTGGATCAAACAAGTTTAGAAAGTTAATTTTAGCGAAAGGATTACGTCTTAGAAGCTGGATCAGGAAATGGGCCACTCTCGTCGGAAAAAGCCTCTAGCTGCGACTCTCCAATGAAACAAATTTTACAAGTTTAAACACCCATAAATAGTGTCATTTCCCCCCTAAAGTCAACCAGGAAGACATTTTCTGCTTTCCCAATCAACCATCCCTACCAATCACTGAACAAAAATACTTATTTTGAAGAGAGTTTTAAAAGCTTAAATCTTTAGAACCAAAGTTAACAATTGCGAATTTCTGCTCTAAATTATTGTTGAGGACAGTTCAGCAAACGCTAGATTTTGGCGAGGATGTGCAATTCTGCACACTTGGATTATTAAATCTTTACACCTTTTTAAAGAAGCTCTCTAGCGAGGTGCGTTTACTCACGTTTACCGTTCGCTTGTAGTTTCATCCATTGGTATTATTGTGCGGGAAAGAGATGCTCAGAGATGCCACCATAAAACAATACAGTCTGTACCTTCAGTGTTCTAAAAGTCAGTCATGTGGCTGGGGCGTTCTGTCTGCTAGCTATCTGTTGGGAAATTCTTTAACCCAAAACTCCTGTATTCAGTTGAGCAGCGCCACCCAGAGGAGAGAAGTACTGACACTGGTGAGTCAAATTGGTGGTAAATGTTAATTTAAATATTGATATTGCCATAGGTGTATCGATTCTCGTATTGAATGAGTAAGGACGACGACATCACCAAATTGATATTTTGTCACACCTCTAATGTGTATGACGCCTCAAAGAATACAGCATGTATTAACAAAGAACTGATCCTAAATCAGCAGCCTTTTTTTTTCAACTCTAAGG
Source organism: Lepidarchus adonis (assembly GCA_037576955.1). Taxonomy (NCBI): domain Eukaryota; kingdom Metazoa; phylum Chordata; class Actinopteri; order Characiformes; family Lepidarchidae; genus Lepidarchus; species Lepidarchus adonis. The sequence goes on from JBBIGC010000104.1 coordinate 2,193,024, forward strand.
GCCTAAGAACCCGAGCTCCTGTCACGTGTGTGTCCACATGCGCATGTGTTTTTCTCTCCATTGCCCGCTGGTCCTCCGTCTCTCACTATAGGTGGAAACTAGACTTGTGCTAGATTCGTTACCGTTTCTGCTCACTGTCCAACATTGTCCTCTTCACAGGACGTAAAACACCTGGCATACCCATCTCATATTCTTGCTTTATTTGCCCATTACAAGACCCCCAAACCAATAAGTGTGCAATAAGAGTGCTGATCGGGCCCATTTTCTCTGAACCCGACCCGAACCCGAACTGCAATTGTGTGTTTCTGTCTGAAACAGCAGCTGCCAAGTGATTATAAATATTCTTCTCTCTAAACAAACCAGTAGACTTTTCTTCATATTCTGTTGTTTTGAATTCTCTTGACGTCTCCCATGATGCTTCGGCTTCTGCTACAGCTCCTGAATGAAACGTTGTCATGGTTACACAAACTAATCCCCGCGTACAGGGAAAAAGCAAACGATCCAGCGTGACGTAGCATACGCCCTACTTTTAATTAACACAAAAGTTTTTTTTATTTTTTATTAACAAATACTTTTTCAATTGCATCATGTGAGACAGACCTTTTGGAGCTTCACTGTGTAGCAGCCTTTACTATTTTAATGATCAAAAGTTTTTGTGCTGAAGTGACCGAACCCAAACCATACCCGAGTAACCATTGTGAAATATCTGTCCGAACCCGGCTGACCCGTCGGACAGCCATGCTCTAGTGTGCAAGGAGCAAAAAAGTAAAGAAACTGACTTGTCCAATTTTTATTGAGTTAATCATTTAACATTTAATGTTATGTAATGTTATACACATTATATTGGTCAATACATATGGAGTTGTTATAGACATCTGTGGTGGAATTTAGATATAAACCCTTATACATTCAATTTACACATTCTGAAATCTCACTTAGCATTTCGGCACTATCACAACTTTGAAATGTGAATCGTCTGAAATATTTTTTTTTTCTTGATCTCTAAATCTGATATATTCTGATCAACCACTTCATTTGGTACTACCTTGTATCTACACATCATCCAATTTATTAGAGGTGTAACAGTTATAATTTATAATTTATCTGCATCAGTGCATGTTATTTATTGATCTGATATAAACTGATACATGTTCATTCCACAATTAATTTTACTTCATTCTACTGTGTTCAAGATGTTTTAAGTTGCTTCTGCTTATGGCTACACTGCTGTATTGACCTTATATAAAAAATATCCCAATTATAATCCGTTTGCATGTGAGAGCTGATGGAAATGTAGCAGCTTGTTTGAAATGATCATTTCAGACTGACTGCAGGCCCCAGTATCAAACCGAATCGCATCTCTGCAAATTTTAAGGCATTAAAAATGATCAGATCGTTGGCTAAAGTCATTTATCTGGAATCGAAATGTCACGTGATTTACACCCCAAGTTTTAGCTCCACTTACTATAGAGTTTGACTTTATTATTTGCAATTACAGACAGAAGAAAACAGATTGTTAATGTAATGTTCCCTGGTCATCTGCCAGTAAGGTATTTCTCTGGTTTTAACATTGTTACTTGCATATTTAAATTTAAAAAGCCCCGCCCCCCCCTTTTTTAAACACTGCATCCAATAATTTAAATATCAGTACAAATAATAGTTCATCTGATTCTGCAGTTTGCTAGTCATCCTCTAATCCATCAGTGATCAGTTTTTGAGCAGAGGATGTCCTTGGCTGGACAGTTTTGGTTGGTAAACAATTTGTAAGCCCTGCACTGGTGGTGCTAACCATTGATGAATTCAGTAATTTAAATGGAAAGAACAAAGCCAAAAAGAAATATGGACTATAATCTGTAATTGTGAACTACAAAGTGCACCTATAGCCAGTGGAACCGCTAAAATGGAAAATTAATAGATACAAGGTAAATGGACCAAATGAAGTGTCTCGTGTGGATCTTTAAGCATTTTAAACCTTGAAAAAAGTAAATTTTGCCCAACACTCTTATGTATATTTAACCTGTTTTTTAAAAGAACATAATAAACTAATAAGCACAACTAATACAAAAAGGATTCCTAACTAGTGTTCTTATATTTTATTAATGGCTATATCCTACATAATTGTTCTAATATCGTCCAGTGTATAACATAGTGAACTAGGTTGTGAAAGACCTTCACAGTTTTAACAAAGACAAAACAGCGATTTTTATTGCCTTGAGTTCAAGCATTTACTATGCTAAACGTTCCTTATATCCCATGTTAATAATAACTGCCTTCAACTTTCATTTACCCAAACCTGTTCTTCTTCCAAAAAGCTTGCAAAAAAGTCAAACTAATGAAAAACCACAAAGGAGCAAAATCATATCTACTTTGCAATAGTCAAACATGGAGACATCTATTCATTCTAAAAGAGAATCAGAGAAAGGACCTTAAAACTTACGGTTTCATACATAATATCGGTGGGGGCTTTTAGTCCCATCCTTTCTCAATCCCCACTGTCATCTTTGCTGTACAGTAAAAAAAAAGACACAAAGCAGAAGACCACCACACATGGAAAACAGGAAGAGCTTTAAATGGAAAGAGAAAGAGGGGTCGGCAGGGGTCTCAGAAACTCACTGCACTCAAGTGGAATTGGTTAAAGTGGTTTGTTTTGCTTCTGGAAGAAATGTTTTGCTCTACAGATCGCAGATCAGGGTCTCCACCACAAACTTGTTCTCAAAGTGACGAATCTTGTGGCAGTTAAGGGCCTCACGCTTTTGGATTCCTGTAAAGGGAAATGATGAACAGGTTTGCAAAGCAAATACCTTAAAAACATAGGACATGACTCTATAGCACATTGCTCACTGTAAAATTGCACAAAGGTCACTTTACAAGACCCTGACTACCATCACAGGAAGTTCTCACATACCGTGCCTTGGAAAAAGTATTCATACCCCTTGAACTCTTCCACATTTTCTTATGTAATAACAACAAACTTGCATTTTATTGGGATTTTGTGTGATAGACCAACACAAAGTAGCGCATAATTGTGAAATGAAAAGAAAAATAATACATGGTGTTCAATAAAGTTTTACAAATAAAAATCTGAAAAGTGTGGCATGCATTTGTATTCAGCCACCCTTAGTCAATACATTGACAAACCATCTTTCACTGCAATTACAGCTGCAAGTATTAGAGGTATATTTCCACCAGCTTTGCTCATCTAGAGACTGTCATTTTTGCATATTCTTCTTTGCAAAATAACTCCAGCTCAGTGAGATTGGATGGAGAGCATTTGTTTGGATGGCATTTGTGAACAGAAATTTTCTTGCAACAGATTCTCAATGGATTTAGACCTGGACTTTGACTGGGCCATTCTATCACATAGAAGAGCTTTCACCTAAACCATTGTAGCTCTGGCTGTATATTTAGAGACATTGTCCTGCTGGAAGGTAAACCTCTGCTCCAGTTTCAAATCTTTTGCAGCCTCCAACTGGATTTCTTCCAGGATTGCCCTGTTTTTAACTCCCTCCATTATCTCATCACCTCTGAGCAGCTTCCCTGTCCCTGCTGGAGAAAAGCATGCCCACTGCCACCACCATGCTTCACGGCAGGGATGCTGTGTTCAGGTTGTTAGTAACATTTTTCTCTCATCAGACCAGAGAGAAACCACCTTCTTCCACATGTTTTTGTTCCCCCTATATGGCAACTTTCTTACAACAATTGCTTTCTTGCTGCTCTTCCATAAAAGCCAGATTTGTGGAGTGCATGACGAACAACAGTTCAACAGTTAACCTCTGCAGCTCCTCTCGTTACCATGGGTCTCTTTCCTTGCAGTGGTGCCATACTACTCCTATTTTCAGATGATGAATTGAACAGTTTTTAAATTACACACAGATTGCCTCAATTTACTAAAAATACATAACCTCTGAAGGCCATTGGATGCACTAGGTTTTATTTAGGGTGTCAGAGTAAAATGGTCTGAATACAAATGCAAGCCACACTTTTCATATTTGTATTTAGGAAAATGTTTGAACAGTGTTTATTATTTTCCTTCCACTTCACAATAATGTGCTATTTTGTTTTGGACCATCACATAAGGTTTGTGCCCTTTTGTGTTTAAGCAAAATAATTAAGTTTAATGGTTGTCAAACTTAACAGTAATTAATTAATGCAATACATTATTAAAACACTAATTATTTGAACGATCTAAAAATATTTCTTTTTAAAAGATGTTTGGCCCTTTAAACCATAGTAGAGTACAATGATGAACAGCTGCTCAGACACTGTGTATCTGTATGATATAGACCAGTGATGGGCAACTCCAGTCCTGTGTGGCCAGTGGCCAGGACAGGTGATTTCCCTGCTCAAACACACCAGGATCAAGTCATCTGTTAATTGACATGTTTTGGGAGTGTGTTTGATCATGGGACACCAGGCCTCCAGGACCAGAGTTTGCCACTCTTTATATAGACTGTGACTCCAGCCCTCCCTTTCAAATACAACTTGTAAAAGTCATTTATAGCAATCATTCAGCTGACTGTGCTGGATGGTGCTTAAAGGAGACCCGTGGATAAATCAATTAGTAGCTCATTGGCTTGTTTCCATGTACTGAAGACTCAAAGTGGCTGTGTATATATACTCACCCATTATGGTGTCCCTGCGCTGTAATCTGTACGTGTCTATGCCTCTGCACAGGCTGTAGATAAAGTAACCCAGCTGCTCCACATGCTCCACCTTCTCTGTAACAACCATCTGCTCGTGTACGAGGTAGGACTGTGGCAGGTACGTGCCGGCCTATGTACACACAAAAACGCATCTTATTTCTGGACTAACTGTAGACTTTCAACATGGCTCTGACTGCTTTTGGAGACTACTCACATCAACGGTTTCACACTAACACATCAGCCAACTCTGATTTTCTTCCTTAAAAAAATAATTCACTTTCTTTTTGCTGTTTGTCCTTGATTAATTTGTTGCCAGTTACCTTGATGTTGACAAGCAGCTCCAGGAAGTCCTTGGGGGGCATGACGATGGAGGTATTAAGAGAGATGACATAGCACTTATTCAGCTTTAAATCCAGGTAGGCAGTCAGTCTCTATGGAGAGATAAGGCAGAAAAGCATGAAAACCGTGTCAAATTCCACACAGTTTGGTTGACAGAAAAGAAAAAACAGATCTATTCTAAGTCTAAGAATAAGTCTTTAACAAGAATTGAAAGAATAATGAAAATGAAGAACAGTGAATGCAGACGCAAGCGGTTTTCTTAACATTCCAGAAAATAGAAGTTCTTGTTTTGTTCTTGTTCTTTCAGAAGAAACTGGCCTTAGTTGTCACCAATCACTATTACATCAATAAGAGCACAAGAAGGCAAACCAGAGTGATATGCTGATGTGTTACTTGATATTTTAACTACCCAGAGTAAAGAATTTGCTTACGTAAGCTAATTAGGAACTAACTGCTATAAGTTTATGCTAGAATTCACAAAATTAGTTTTACAAGCTTTGCAATGTAAATGTAGATATTTCTAGAGTGTGTGCAAAACAGTAAAACAGTGCAGTTCATACATTAGTTCATATTTTACTGCACAGTGGAAAACAGCCTTGGTTCACAGAAAAAACATTGGTTGCATTGAATAATGACTGATCTGCTGCTGTGCTGTGTATGGAAGGAAGGGTAAAAACTGTGTACATAATTGTGGGTTTATATTTACACAAACTAAATGTGATCTTACCCGGTGAAAGTCATGAACAATGTCAGCAGGGTCACTGTCACTGAACTCAGGCACTGGAACATTGATGAGCTCCACTTCCTCCTCCTGCAGGATCCTGACACGCTCCTCTAGTCGTTTCAGCATAGCTGGCAGCTCCCGCAGAACATCCTCTTCTGCACTCTCCTGCATCATGTAGTCCTCCTCACGGTAGTTCACACCACAAAAGTACGTATGCTCCTCCTGAAGAGCAACAGCGCCAACCTTAGCAGTGGCAACATCCTGTGGAAATAAGCGTCCTACCCCTTCTGATTCATCGTTGGAAGTTGCAGTTCTCGCTAGCGATTACAAAAGCACGGTTTGGTTTGGTAATAATTATTTCTCACTTGTCGCTCATTACAACAAAGTGAAGAAGTTCTGTAATGGGTGTGGAATCTAAACTTTAAATGGATAATACAGATGGATTTGTATTGATTGGGAGAAAAAAATAATTACAGGACATCAAAACAAATGGGGGGTTGGGAAGTTTGCATACAAAACTATTTATAAGCTGAATTGTACTAAGGGTAAAACTTTAAAAGCTTTCTTGACATCAGTCTTTAAGTACTACAATTAAAAGCAAAAACCTTAAAACACAGTGTATACGAGTGTGTGTGTGTGTGTGTGTGTGTGTGTGTGTGTGTGTGTGTGTGTGTGTGTGTTGCTAGACTGTTTTCCCTCACCTCAAGAACATAATACCTGTACAGGTAAGCTCCACCAACCACCACACCAGACAGCATGAGGGCCAGACCCAGGCACATGCACCAGCACCAGGCCCGGGATTGCTGCCGGACACGAAGAATCTCCTCTACATCCTGCATGCATACACACGAACATGAACACACACGTCATAGTCAAAATATGTTTCAGACCAAAACATGATTACTTTCTGCGTGAAAAGCTTTTAGAGGAACTCATCTCTAAGTGTCTATTTCTATTCCCCACCGATGGGAACGAATTAGACTTAAGTATCTCTAGAACTGATCAAGCCAAATCATACCATTCTGGATTATTTTGTGTACATCTTAACCATTTCATTATGCAGATTCTTTTCAACAAAACATTCTCTTTTACCAACCCAAGAGACATAACATTTTAACTGCACATTTGGGCAAAACTGAGCTACAATTATAAAGACCTATAACTGTAATGTATTACATTTTACATAGTCGTTGCAATGCCCAACTACTTTACTAAACATCTCAAAACAAAGAGAGTCCTGACAGACTGACGCACAGCTGATAGCAACAGAGCATGAAAGAGAACTCATACTAGGTTTTTCTTAAAACAAACTACAATGCAGGAAGAACTGCTCTACAACTGGACAGAATGATGAAAAACGCTGACCTGCGGCCATTCAAATACAAACACTCATACTGGATATGCCAAACTTGACTAAGCACAAGCAAGGCAAAAATGCTTCCTGGGCTGCCCACTCACAGTGAAACTCATTATTGCTGACTTCTGCTTTCAAAAGTACATCATCTGGTTATTCTTTTAGTTGAGTGACCAGTGTAATGGCTATTCTTAATAATTTTACTTTAGCAAAGGGGTGTTAAACTAAGTATTACAGCAAAACAATTTAAGAAAGCAACAGAATATGGAGAGAAAAACATTTCTTGACTGCACTACAACAAAAAAACCTTCCATCAAATTATGCTGTTCGTTAACAGTAGGCTATTGAGGCCAAGCAACATAACGATCAGTGATTATAACCTTAACAGCATATAATAATGAATATAATTGACCATTACCTTGTAAAATGTATTAAAATGCAATTTCCTACATGTACTTAAACATTTTTGTGTAGCTTATTTTTATAGGGTTCTATGTTACAAAGCATATTTCCAGTTAAGCGAAAATGTACAATGTTTTTACTTATCAACTTGAAAGATTTTTTGCCCATTCTTGCTTGACAAAAGACTTTAGCCACAATAACAGTCCATGGTGGCCATTTTCCGATTCTCCACCTCATAAAGCTCCACCTATTTTCAATAGGAGACAGATTTGTACAGCTGACAGTCCAGTGAAACACATGTACTATGCATCTATGAAGCCATGCTGTCATAATATGTGGAGGCCTGGCATGGTCTTGCCAAAATAAGAAACTTTTCTTCCCAAGAAAAGTTGTGACCCTAATGACTTATATGTTTCTCTAAAATCCCAAAATATGCCACCGTGTCAGTGGACCTTCACACCCATGACCCGCAATACTATGATTGTCTGTTTCCAGACAACAGCCTGAATGATCATTACCATCTTTTGCACACAGAGTTCAAAAACTAAATTTTTCCCAAACTAAGCTGTAGGTTGTATTCCTCTGACCACAACACATTCCACTGTCTTTCTGTCCACCTGACATGAGCTCAGGTCCAGAGAACTTTCTGGATGCCCCGAGTCTTTTCACACAGCACTAGGATGTAGATACAGGTGATGAAAAACCTCCATCTTTTGTAATCCTGTGTTGATAAATGTTCTTTTTGAACTGACTGACAAGTTTCTCATTGAAATGTGGCACAAATGAGTGTTTGGAGCGACAGCCTTTGGTGGATGCTACTTTTATACCAAATCATGATCCCCTCACTTGTTACCAGCTCACCTGCTTATTATGCAATATATCAAAATGGCATAACTTGAACACTTTAAAACTTTTACCAGTTACATAAGAGTTTAATCGAGTCAACAAATCACACATTCTTGTTTTTAGCGCAGTTTATAGAAAAAAATCCCACCTTTTCCAGCAACATGACTCAGCATATTTAACTCATTAGGTGGATTTATATACATACATTCATTTGTGACATTACAAAACAACAAATACACAACAGGTTGTTTGTAGCTTATTATCCATTATTGGCTGTTCAGTGTTACATGACAGGCCACGAATGTGAACGCATATGTATGCAATTAAAAAAAAATAATATAATTCAAATTATTTGACTATTGCACATTGGTTTTAAATGAGTCTCCACCAGATTTCAGAACTGAGCGCATCAGTTTTATAAAGTGCATTATGAGTGTAATGCACAGTTCCTCAGTTCCACAGTGGAAGCTAAGGATTAAAGATCAGATCTCTAGAGGGACTCGTGTTGTTCTCATGTGCTGCATTCTTATTCCTAGATCCGTTTCAATATTTATGCATAATTTAACCCATGTCAAAAAAGATTTACAGCAAAATAACTCAAACTTTGTCTTCATGTACACATACACAATGTGGTGCACAAATGAGTGTTTAGTTTAGACATGGTCTGGGTGTGGCTTCCATGTTTTGGAGAAAAGCCCTGAGAGAAAAGAATACTGGGACATATCCAAGGACAGCTCCCCACCCCCCCACCCCCCAGCCCGTGAAAGGGGGGAATAAACAGCACGTAGCACTATCATGGGGGGGACATCCGTGAAGCTAAAGATAGAAAAGGGACAAAAATTAAAGATTAAATATGCAAATGAAAGTGAAAGTTATATAGCACACAGTCCAAGTTAAACTGGTTTTGTCAGTTTTTATTATATGATATGGTTAAACAACTCAACCGTCACTGGTCCAATAAACAGCCGAAAACACAGCTTGGAAGTAGTGCTGGCAATATGATGATATTTATCATTATCACAATAAAATGTGGTCACAATATGATTTTCCTGAACATTTTGTGATATTGTCAGCACTTTTAAATGGTTTTAGAGTAACATTAATTTCGCTTAAGTGAACATCTTGTACTGCAGTCTGAGAAACGCAGAATAATCATTTGTACAAATGAGTTGAACCAGGTATGACTGATCAGGGAAATGACCAAACTTTGCTAGACACTGGGCCTCCAGGTTCAGAGCTGGGCACCCCTGAAATAAGAGACGAAAGGTGCTGGAACAAACAGAGGTTTGTATAGAGTTAAGAAGCCTTAAGATGCAGCTCAGTTATAAAATGGGACAGAATTACTGGTCTCCTTCCTCACAGGTAAGATTATTATTAGCATTAGAGGAGGATTGCCAATGTGAAGCCAAGCCATTAGTTCTTTAAAAAAAGAAACCTGCTTTGCTTTGAAACCTGGTTTTGGTTATTGAACAAAACTGCTAACAGGCTAATTCAGAAATACAGTTATGTTGAAGTATTTACTTAAGCAGAGAACATGGAAAACATCTTGAGTGTGAGGAAGAAAGGGCCACTGGTGTTAGTTTAAAACTCGTACTCCCTCTAGCAGAAACTCGCGTTTTTGCTGTTTTTTGATAAACAAAAGCTATTAATAAAGTGCATATTACGAGAAAATGCACAGAACATGCAATGTAATGTTACATGTATCTATAGCATGTACCATGCTCCATGTTGTTATTAGACCGTCACGGCTGGTGGTACATGATGCCCAATATGTGAATGTCTATTTGTCAAAAATATACTGTCAATAAAAATACATTTACTTTTTAAATTATTAAAGTGTAAACTGGTATACAGCTAGGAAAGCATAAAAAAACTGTTCTAATATTGTCATGTAGCCAGTTTAAACAAATTAGGTAACCTGAAATAATTACACTGCAATCTCATCAAAACAAATCGAATTTGCCCGGAAATGTGAACAAAGCCACAGTAACAAAGCCCAATTACTTGCCTAAATCATCACACTAAAGTCTAACTGCATGGGATTGTTAAAGCAAAGTCAATATTGCTAACGTTAGTTATAGAACATAAACATTTAATTGAATTGGTAAAAGCAAACAAATATATTTTTTTAAATTACAAAATAGTAACAAGTGGTGCAAATTTGACTCATAGTGCAGTGGCAACTAATCTGATTACAACTTTTCTTGTTCTCACCACATGCGGGGGACATGTACTGCAAGTCTGGCTACATGGTTACGCATTCCTCACTGACTGATCACTAAAAAATTCCCACTATTGATTTTAGACCCAGATTAAAATGGCCACATGCCAGTGGTTAACCTGAAATGTACGAATACAATCAGCTGGTTAAATGTTAAACACTGTCCATTGATCACAGCTTCTGATAAACAGTCATGTGATCTTCCAGTTGAGAAATTCTATTTTGTACCCACCGCTTCCTTAGACCTCCAAAAATCAAACACAGAGAGGGTACGGTTTCACCCAGTCTTCTATTCAAACACACTCGTCCTGTTCCTCTCCAAACACACACACGCATACGGCTGCTTTGGCATAACAGAGTCTTTGTTGAAACGATTCTAACTGGAAGGAGATTTTGAAAAGGGGGAGAAATCTCAGCTTTAAAGGATCAGGAAGTGTCAGTCAGACTTTGATCACCTGTGTGACAGAACCTAGAGACAGTCTGGATCAGACCACACACACACATTTTCTTTGTGCTTATCTAACTGTAAGTCACTGACAACATACTATGTAATACAATCTTTTTAACTAGTCGCTGACCTGTTCATTTTTGGCCATCCCAATGTTTTTTAAGAATAATCACTTATTATTGGCAGGTTCTCTCTAAAGTCCATTTTCTGCTTGGGCTATTTGGAGCAGACAGTTTAACAGAATGGTGCCAGTTTTCCAGTACACTGCTCTAGCTGGATTTCATTAATATTTCAGAGCTTTAGCGTGGCCCAGATCACACTGACTCACCATGAGCAGATTTCAGTGCAGGTTTGGCTGCATCTTTACTCCAGTCTCGCCCACATCAGACAGACGAGCTCAGTCTCACACACCAGCCTTCAAACAGGCTGCAAGTGCTAATGCCATACAGACCTTTACTCCCCGCGTGCAACTACGGGTTTCCCATCTTTAAACGCGGAACGACATTAACATAATCTAACCAGAGGAACAGGTCAGACTGAAAGCGAAAACATCCACTGCGTCTTTTATTTATTCTCTCTTTCGAAAACACCAATCAGAATGAAAGCAAAGCGAGACAAAAAGCACTAAAATAACAACAAGGGTCATTCAACCCACTCGTAAGTGCTTCATTGCAAATGTCTGTGGGTGCTGCGTGACTCGAACGTTAGCTAAAGACGACTGTCAATCTCTGGCCACCTCTACGTTACAGACAGGCCGCCATTTTCTCCCAAACACAAACACACACACACAGGCAGCCTTGGTGTTCAGGGCCGATGTCTGCTTCATGGAGTTATTATTATGAGCTCGACGAACCACGAGAGGGTCAGTGTGTTATTCCCTCAAACAGAACCAAAAGAGTCACATCAAAAACCATTACAACAACACCGTTTAAACCAAGTTCCACTTTCGCTTTTTAACGAACCTGCTAAGACAGTTAGCTAGAGCCAACAACTTCACATCCAACTGAGCTATTTGTTGCCCCACATAACAGTCTTATTTGTATACATTTCCTAACAAAACTCGGAGAGATAATTGACCCATTTAGATATAACCGTTTATTCCCCTGAGGACTGTCGTTCTGACGCCCCAACTAGGAAGTGACTTTGCGATGCAAGTTCACTCCGCTGCTTACAAAACTGTAACTCACCCCTTCATGTGGAATAAGAACTTCAGAATTTTCTCCTTTCTTCGCGTCTTTTTGGCCGAGGGCCGTGTTAAAAGCTAGTTTAACCATCTCCGACACTAGTGAAGTGGGTGAAAACCGACAGCTATTATTGTCGTCACCACTACTGAACTGACTACTTCAGCTAAACACAAGCAGCGTCGGTTTCTGCCCCCAACTCGCTGTGACGCATTTAGACAAAACAGTCGGCGTCAGTGAACCGACAGGGGGCGCCAGTGTGAACAACGAAATAACCAAACATTATTATGTATTAATATTGATGTTGGTATTATATATAATATTTTTTAAGGCATTGACCACTGGGTTGGTCCTAAATATCCTAAAAGTAAATAAAGTGACCGCAATAACACAATGGCGTACAACACTTTTTATATTTTTTATACCAGCCCTGAAAGTTAAAATTTCTACATGGTGAAATTATAATGTATGCAAAAATGTAAGTCTGGAACGTGCACTTCAGTCATATCTGAATTGTTTAATAAGTTTTACACAGAAGAGCAGAGAGGTAAATGAAATAAAAACATGTCTTTGTCCCAAACATTATGGAGGGCTGAATCTCAGAGGAACGTGGGTCATGCATCAACACAACAACCCAAGTCATTAAATTTAGCAACATTGAATAATTGTTACAGTAATTCTTGTATCAGGCTTAAACTGAATTTACCACATTATCAAATGATCAGTCAATCAAGTTTAGTGGATAATGCCACTGTTCTTACTGGTGTAGACCACCCGTACCTCAGATTACTTTGGCACACAGTCTTTTTTCTGGAGGTAACCCAAAGCCATCTCATGTTTTATCCCAGTGGTTAGGTTGGAGAAATGGTGGGGTTCTTCTCACAGTCAAGTAAACACAGAGTCTCAGTTTCTGAAAGGCTGGAAGCCTTGCTGTCTCAAATTAGCCAACGGCAAAAAGAGCTGTTCCTCTGGGGGAAAATCCTCCCAAACTCTCCATGTCCATCCTGAATGCACAACAGAGAAAAACAATAAGTATGTGTGTGGGGGGGGGGGGGGGGGGGGGGCTCCCAAACTTAAGGGTTAACCA
>JBBIGC010000104.1:2218476-2230100 GCA_037576955.1 Lepidarchus adonis
TTCTTACACACACACATATATATATTTATATATAAATTATAATGACCTCTCTCTTTGCATAGTCAATGGAGCTGGTCTTGCAATGGCGACCATGGACATCATTAAACTCCATGGTGGAACTCCTGCTAACTTTCTTGATGTTGGAGGTGGAGCCACAGCGCATCAGGTCACGGAAGCCTTCAAGCTCATTACGTCTGACAGAAAGGTAATGCAGTGCTACATCATTGGATATCAGACATTCCCTCTGCTGGACTTGTGAGCAGAGAATGTGTTCTGATTGTACTGTTTTTTTTTTGTTGTTGTTTCTTTGCCACGTGAAAGGTCCAAGCCATCCTGGTGAACATTTTTGGTGGGATTATGAGATGTGATGTCATTGCTCAGGGTATCATCATGGCCGTTTCCGACCTGGACCTGAAAATCCCCATAGTAGTTCGGTTACAAGGTGAGAGGGGAACTAATAAAATAAAATATTTGATAAGGAAAAAAGAAGAGATTAAATTAATTAAATTAAATGTTCAATTAAAATGAGTAGAGGTAAGTGTGTAAGGCTTGAGTGGATGGAAAAGACAATGGGCGACAGCTAGAACTGCATTAATGTTAATTATTTCCATAATCAGTTTTTCTATCTGTACCAATGTCGTCATTGAATTTAATTATGATGCAGGGAAACAGAAAACCACTGATTGCTCCTGAAGCTTCCCACAGTATTTATCAGGTGCATTTCATGTATAATGTAAACTTTAAAGAGCTATTAGTGTGCAATGAAAAAATTTATATCAACTTTCCAGAGTTCTAGCTAAACATGCTTGTTCCACCTGTGAAACGTCTGCAACATTACACAAAAGCCAACATTCCAGCCAAACACACACAGGCTAGTTAAATTAATATCTTTAAATTTATTATAGAAACACAGTGGCCAGCTTTTGTCCTCAAAAATGTGTAGTGCAGTGCACAAATACCACTCCAGCGTGCTGCCTCTGGTATTGGCAACACCAAGACCCTGTTTACAGCCGGTCAATCAAGTAATAAGGGAATCAAAAGAAAAGCACATTTTGCACTCCACTGCACTTCTTTTTTTTTTTTTTTTTTTTTTACACACTAATAGTGTAAGAGAAGTATTAGTCTCATGTCAATGCTGTTATGAACCGCGCTACTTTAAAACGGTGTACTGTAGCAAGACTGTACAACGGTAAGGTGAGGAGGTTAGCCAAACTTGTGCTTTATTTGAGCTGACTAGTTTGACCAAAAGAGTCTACTGAATTAAACTCAATAATCCCCTGCTTAGGAGAAACATGGATGCCTGCATGAAGTGGCAGCAGTCTGGAGGGTGGGGTGGTCTGTTTCCTAAAAGTAGAGCTGCGGCAGAGGGAGTTCTAAATATTCTCTGTCTTTCTTTCTTTTTTTTCTTTCTGTCTTGCTTTCTGTCTTTTTTTTCTATCTGTCTTTCTGTCTTTCTAGTCAGCTCTGTTTAGTCAGGAAAAGTTGGTAACATTGATCTCCATACAGTGGCACCTGACAAGGCACCAACTGAAAAGTTTGTTTTTAAAATGAATTTGTTGGAAGCAGGAAAATGGCCATGCATAAAGACCTCTGTGACCATGACCCTTGGACCATGGGGCAGTGGAAGAATGTCACCTGGTTTGAAGAATCAGGTTTTTTTTACATTATGTGGATGGCCAGGTGCATGCCTGTCGCTTACCTGGGGAAGAAATGGCACCAGGACGCACTATGGAAATCAGGAAAGCCAACAGAAGCAGTGTGTTGCGCTGCTGGTAAACCTTGTGTCCTGGCATTCATGTGGATGTTACTAGATCATATACCTCCTACTAAGTCTACAAATATTGACAACGGTATCCCGTAATGACTGTGTCCTCTTTGATCAGGATAATATGCCCTGCCACACAGCTAAGATTGTTTAGAATGTTTTCGATTTGACCATCAGTTCATGCTGTTGGTTTGCTGTTGGCCTCCAAATTCATGTAATGGATAAACTGGTCTGAACCATTGAGGCAAATTACAGCATACTTGTAGAGTCCAGGCCTTGAAGGGTTAGATTTGTTTTGGCAGCACATGATTCAAGATTCAAGATGTTTATTTGTCACATGCTTAGTTATACACGTACAACAAGCAGTGAAATGCATCCTGATCCACTCCAGACTGTGCAAAGAATAAACTATAAAATTAATTAGGCTAAAAACACTAAACTAAAAATTTAAACTAAGTTAACACACACAGGTAGAAAAGGTAGATAAATAAGAGATTAAAAATTGAGCAGCTATAACGCAGTTAGAAAAACCGGTCCAGAAGAACAAGAGGTGCAAACGTGAGGAGAGTGAATAATACTGTTTTCAGAACAGTAGCACAGATATAAACTATAAGCATAATGAAGTGCAGATGTGCAGTGTCCAGTGTTATGGTCTGTAGCGTGATTGCCAGCCAGTGCACAGACAGCAATGTTTGCTCAGATGTTCAGTGGGGTGTGAGGAGTGTGCGGTGGCATGTCCTGGTTCAGGAGTCTTATGGCCTGAGGATAGAAACTCCTCGAGTCTCTTGAGTCTCTCTCCCATTATAATCCTCAGCCTCCTGCCTGAGTTCAGCAGCTGAAACAGACTGTTGTTGGGGTGTGAAGGGTCAGTGTAGATACTGATGGCCCAGGTTCTACATCTCTTGGTGTAGCTGTCCTGCAGAGGTGACCTGCAACAGTGTTCGGCTGCTCGAATCACCCTCTGCAGGGCTTAAGGTCCTGAACACAGCAGTTACCAAACCAGCATGTGATGTTCTGGGTCAGGACACTCCACAGCATCTGTGTAGAAAGTCTTTAGGACTTTAGGACTTCCTCAGTTGTCTCAGGTGGTACAGGCGCTGCTTTGCTTTTTTGGTCTGAACGTGGATGTGTTTAGACAATGCCAGGTCCTCAGAGATGTAGATGCCCAGGTATTTAAACCGGAGGATCTATATTAGGCTTGTGGTTCTAATGTTCTGCTCATTCCTGTGAGCTGGCCTTGCCAGATGCAGACTGTATGTCTGTGTTGGTATGGATCATCAGTGTGCCCTGCTTTTGGTGTTTACTACAGGAACAAGAGTGGATGATGCCAAAGCTCTGATTGCCGCCAGTCCTCTGAAGATTCTGGCCTGTGACGACTTGGATGAGGCAGCTAAGATGGTACGCGATTGGTAACCTTTTCAAACAACAAAATTAAAGATTGTGATCCCTCAAACTTTTAAGGGTCTGTGTGCGGGCTCACACTTCCATTCGTAACTTTTATATTAATGACTCCTTTATAAACGTTACTCTGTACTAAAGTCTTAAGGGGTTAATCTGGCATTCACACCACCTTTGTCTCTTACTCTAACCATGCTCTTTGTCTCTCCACCCCCTTTCATGTAACATCGTTCTCTCTCTCTCTCTCTCTCTAGGTTGTAAAGCTTTCTGAAATTGTGTCACTGGCCAAAGAGGCCCAAGTGGATGTGAAGTTCCAGCTGCCCATCTAAAGTCCTAAATCAACTCCCGTAAACCACACTTTTATCCATGTCTTTGGATCCGAGTTCACCCCATGAACTGAGCTTTTAGCTACTGAGTCCCACACCACTCATACGCTGTGTCTGATCTTTTGTATATGGTTCGTTTCTGAACTTCCTCCATGTGTTTGCCCATTGCTGTGCTCCCTAGTGTTTCATCAGTGCTTCCAGAATGTAAAGACACAATTGGTCTGATTTTTACTAAGTCCCTGCTGATCAATGGTGCCTCTTCTGTGCCCCAACAACCCTTGTAGAATCCTGCTCTAATCCAGTGTAACTCAGACTCAGTTTAAGCAGGTAGTCTTGGCTGCATTGATTGTATCCAATCAGTGTTACTACCTGTACTTCACCCTCTTTTATTTTGTTGTTTTCGATGTTTGCTTCCTTCTTTTCTTAAGAGGCGGACCTATTTATGGGGGACTGTATTTATATTGAGAAACTGTACATTGGGAAGCTTGATGGATGTAGTATATGTTTGATGCAGGTCCTGTCTCTTGCCACAAAGACACACACAACAGTCTCATTAAAAAACATTTCCGTTTCTTTCTTCCTCCTTAGAAAATTGAAGGCCATTTGCTTCAGTCAGTGTTTCCAAAGAGCACGGCACCGTTTCCCACCCTAACAAACGCACAAACACTTCGGGGATTCTGTGTAAACCTTTATTGTATTGTGTTCTCTTGGCCATATGTGGTACCGATTAGCAAGAGGGAATAAACAATAAAATATTCAGTTATGATAACCATGGTGATGGAGGTGGCAATGATTAATTTCACTTTAATATTTTTTTTGTGTATGAAGAACTTTTTATTTCCCCTGTAGCTATATCGTATGTAGGAATGTGTGTGTACAATAAGACAGATTAAGAAATTACATTAGCTTACATTTTTTCCCAGCAAAGTTGTGATGCTGCCATTTGATTTGATAAAGTTAGAGTATGGGTTGGAAGATGCATCATTTTTGTTAAACTAGAAGCCAGAAGCAATGTTTTTTACTCTTTCATACGGTCTGATTGTATTCCCAAGGCCTGTATTACTGGCTTATAATCAGATTTCTTGAGACTTTAAAGGGGACTCCACCACTGTGTGAAATAACCCACAGTAACACCGGTCCCCATGCTCTAGATTTTGCTTGCAGCCAGCTCCCTTCACCAAGATACGTGTTCACATTGCATGTTTAATGCACATCCCGATTTCTAATCAACATTAACAAAGAAATTAATACAAATAAATAGAAAAAAATAGGTTAATTGGTTGCCTTAGTTACCTTGCATTGTAGATGTGCTCTTTAGATTTGATATAATAAAATGGCAAGAAAATATATGTGAATCTTTTGGCAAGTCAGGGTTTTCTACATTAATTTGTTATGAAATGTAAACTGATCTTTAAGTCAAAAGTATTGACAAATATAATGTGCCTAAAATTTTATGTCTTTATGGAGAACATCCATGATCACCCTTGGCATTGGCATATGACAATGCAGAAAACCATGAAATTCTAAAGGTTCACAAACTTTTTCTTGCCACTGTATATCACCCAATTTTTACATTTCACTCTCCAAGCTTATTTGGAATATTATTTTTTTTTACTGGAAACTATAATGCCACAACATATTCTTAAAATTAATTGTAAGGGACCCTCCCTTCAGGAGGTGGTAGTGGTCTCTAGACCCCTGAATTTTTCACCTTGTTTTCATTTTCTAAGCATAATTCACTGCTATGTAGACAACAACATTCAGAGTGGTTTGATGTGAACTGGTTAATTTTAGAGAAACTTGCACTTTCCTTACACTGGTGGTGATCCATTATCTACAGCATAAATATGACAACTAAACCTACAGGTATTCTGAGTTTTGTTTTGTGTAATGTAAAAACATGGTAAAATGTGTAGATACTGTTTTGCTTAGAAACATGTTGCAGTCAACAATCGTAACACAAAGTTCCAGACTTCAGACAGAATATTAATAAGCATTTGAGTAATGACTTTCTATGAAGTAGCATTAAAGGCTTGCGATGTCTGGAACTTATCAACACCACTGTGAACAAGTCTCTTAAGAGGCACATTTAATATCAAAACACTCTGAATTACTTTTCACATTTTAACAGTTTGATTATGCAGAACCTTTGAACAATTGGTTGGATTTCCTTTTGTTTTTCCTTACCTTAGTCTTTAAGTTGGAGTTTAGTCTTGAGATTATTAAACATTATAGAATGTTGTAAGATCATTATAGGTGAAATCAGTCTAACTAAAGCCCACATTTTGCTTAGGTTTTTCTTTTTTGACAATAAAAGATTTGGAGAACTGCTCTATCAGAGTTGAAATGTTAAGGCCTTTTATCAAAACATCTAGTGTTGTCCAAGTGTTAATGATAACATCTGAATGGAGGTGTGTTCATTGTCCACTAGAACAAGACTATTAAAACAATAATCCCATTTTAAAAGCTCTTATCGTTCCAGCTCTTGCTGTTAAAACAGGCTTATAAAGCTTTTAAAGAACAGTCTTCCATTCTGCATACTGAGCACTAAACATGCTCATAACCCATAGTTATTGGGTGTTTGTTGTTTGTTTTTTCCTACTGAAAAGGCATCTACACTAGTGCATACATCATCTTCCACAGGGGTCTTCCTCTTTAAGATAACACACACACACACACAATCAAAGAAGTGAACAGTCTGAAATATATGATCATATTTATCATAGTAGCATGACAATTTCTCATGCACAGCCTAATGAGGGCTTATAGATTTTTAGAGTTTTCTCCACATTCCCTGGATCTTTCTATAATAATATCACGCATTATTGTTTTAACTGCATTTTATACAAACCATTCCTTTTTTTTCTGGAAATGGGTTTGTATTTCACTACTTGTCACAGCTCTAAAGCTTAATGCACATGCAGTCAGTTTTAAAAGTGTCACTAATTTCTTACAGCTTCTCCCTCAGGTCATTGAGGTTCTGGAGTACAGAGTTACGAGGCTCTACCTGGCGACTCAACTGATCCCATAGGTTTTCCATGGGATTCAGGTCTGGAGAAGGTGCAGCCACTCAATTCAAGGTTTTCGTCTTGGTCTCATGATGTCAAAATGTGAACAGTATGAGGAGGACTGTTTATAATACTAATTCTGATTGAACCCAGGAAATGTATTGGTCCATACATGGATCAAATACTTTTGCCATTAAGCTTCTTGTTGGAGAACAGCAAGTAGTGTAAAAAGTACTGAAACATTGAACAGTTAAACATGTGCATTCAAAAGTTTAGGGAAGTTCACATTGAGTTCACCTGTGAAGGTTATACTGCATTTTAGGTTCATCTTGAAATTTCACCCAAAAGCCGAATATCCCCAGTATAGTAACTGCTGGATGCTTTGGAGAATAAATGGCTTGGCAATGTTTGGAACATCTGACAGTTGTTGCCCAGCCATTAAGGGTTTCTTCTTTTTATTTTTTCTTGCGACATACGAAAGGTCCCATAAAAAAACAGCAGCAAATCTTCTTTGTTGCTTTGAGGATCCTTAGAGATAAAGCATCTCACAGTAATTCATTCAAATAAGTGATATTTGATATGATTTTTAAGGATGGATATATATTCTGTATGTATGTACCCTGAAGATACACTAAACATTCAGCCCTGGTTGTATTTGAATTATGCAGAATTCCTGTCAAAAACCAGTGGAGTTGAAATTATTTTACATATTTTAAAAATCTGAGGGTTAGTGTTTTAGGTGTGCAGTATATTTATGGCACTGACACAACAAAATAAACAATCGTTTTTATGTAATGTATGATTTATTAAGTAAACATTGAAAATGAATTAATTACTTTATATTCCCTACACAGTATTTTATGGCATATTTAAATAGTATAAATGTATATTCAAATTAGAGGTATGTATACTCTATATACACCGATCATCAATAAAATTAACACCACTGACAGGTGAAATGAAAAACACTGACTGTCTAGTTATGTTCCAGATCTGCAGTAGATAATATTTACCAAAATTGGTTCAAGAAAGGACAACTGGTAAATTGGTGACAGGGCCATGGACACCCAAGACTCACTGATGCATGTGGGGAGTCAAAGCTAGCCACTGTCACTGTAATTTAATCTATGTGGCCTAAAAGTACCACTGAAGCATGCAGTCTACACATCTGCTTCAGTTAGCATAATTGCTCAGCGTGCTGTGGGCATTCTTGTGTGGGTGTATGTGTGATGGTGCAACTTTAAAGTTGCTCTTATGCTCTGGTGACGCCTTGAGGCTCAACTTACATTCAGCTGTTTAAGGGAAGGAGGGACAGGGCTTCTCCTGTGAAACCAACTGAGCTAAGACAAACTGACACACTGAAATTATTCTCTGCCCGATTTGCGTTTGTTGGATTTTGTGGGAAATCGCTTCAAGTGGAAGTGGGAAAATGGCCTTTTTTCCTTCACAGTGAACAACTTTGCAGAAACTGTAGGATAATATACAATGAACAATATAGCCTGAACGTAACAAATAACAACAACTCATTATGACATGTATAGTTAATTCATTGTCATCTAACTTTTACTTTATTTCTTTATTTCTAATTAAGTGCCAAATTTGATTGACATGATTAGTAATTGAGCATATTGATTATTTTCATTTTCAGTAACCAGTTACCCACAACATGCTACCTAAAACATACTTAGCTTGATAGCTAATTAATGTTCGCTAACTGTCAGTGATCTTTTGCATGTTGAATGCGTTTTAAATATGAAGCATGCTAGGTCTTAGCCACACCTTAATCTTTGACTTATATTTTTTTGTAACTTACTAATTTAGCAAATGGAAGTTATAACATTTAAGGAAAGCTAACAGTGGCTAAGCCCAGTGAATGTTGAGCAATTTATGCTCTTTGGTATGCGTTTGTTATTTAAAATAACACAAAGTATTTACTTGAAACTTTTTCCAATAAAACATATTTATGTTGATTCATTTTTTTTATTTTGTTTAAGACTTTTACTGAGGGACTTTATTGCTACATTGAAGCAGTAGGTGAAAGTGGGCCACAATCTAATGTGTGGCAAAATGTAACATGTATATTTTATACAGTTAAACAGGTTCAGGTAGATCTTGTTTTCAGTCATACAAATCCATTGGAAAACCATTCTCACTTAACACCATTTGTAGCTGCAACAAGAAACCTGAACCTCTATTAAGCAAAGGAGCCATACACCTATTCTACTGAGGAATACTGCTGTGTTCTCTGGGCCCAAGCTCATCTTAGAAGAACTGAAAGGCTGTGGAAAATGTTCAATGGTCAGATGAGATTGCGTTTTTTTGGAAACATCAAGCTCTTTGTGAATGGACCAATGGATTGCTTAGCAGCTGAAGTTTTGTAAAATGCAAAAATTGGGAAATATCTCACTTGTATAAATAATACAGATAGTATCCTCATTTCCTGAACAATTAAAAAGTGTAACTAAAATGAACAGTGATGTAACACAAATGTAACACAAAAACAAATTTGATATTATTAACTCAATACTGGGGACTGGCCAGCCAATCAACTGGTCCGTTTTTTGGAGTGGCCAGGTCAGAGCCCAGACCTTAACCAAATAGATATGCTATGGTCTGACTTTAAGAGAGTCATACATATGAGAAGTCCAAAGAATATGACAGAGCTAAGTTCTGCCAGGAAGAATGGGCTACATGAAGCGCCTGGTTCAGGTCATTGCTGCCAAGGAATGGTCAACAAGTTATTAATTCCAAGTGCTCGTGTTCTTTTACACTAGCAATATAAGTTTATGGTTATACTCAATAAAGACATAAAAAAGATCAGATTTTTAAATTAAGTGCATTATGTTTGTCAATTCACTCAACATAGATGAAGATCAGACAAATTAATGCAGAAAACCATGTAATTCTAAAAGGTTCACATGCGTTTTCATATTTTTTTATTGTATTTACAAAATGTGCCAACTTTAAACCTCTGCTTTTTGGGTAAAAAAGTAAATTAGCCATATTCAACAAATGTTTTTTCACTAGTCATATTTATACACATGAATATGATTTTATGTATTTAGGTTAGAAAGCTTGCTTATTTCTCAAATAACATAAAAGTTTATTTACTGTGTTTTACAGGGACCTCTAATGACTGCTACAACTGCTACCCCCTCCATCTATTAGAAAAAGCAAAAAATAAAAAACCCACTCAAATCTAGTCTTCAAGTACGGATTTGTAGGTATCTACAAAAGTCTACAAGAGTGATATGTTTTACTGTAAAGAAAGTGATGTTGTGGATAGAAACCTGGTAACAGTTGGCACTAGACTGTGCATTACAGCCCACCTCATGTGCACTCAGCAAGAGCATGCAAGTGCTAAAACAGCCTCTGTTCGATTCTGCACCTCAGTGAAGTCTTACCTCTTTATTACTTATTCTCCTTTCATTCCCCACGGCCTTTTCTCCATCCATTCATCCCTCGCTCCTGCCGCCTTCCTCCCTCGTTCTCTCTCATTAGCCGTGATGCCCTGACGGCGGTTCATAAATCTTTTCACTGGGAGAAGTGACAGAGTTGAGAATGAGGGTGTCTTGAAACATTTTTTTCTTCAGACCCTCCCCACCCAAAGCAGCTATTAACCAGATACATGTCAGGTACAGCCCGACAGTCATGTGACTGAAAGTAAGTAAGTAAGTAAAGCCTCATTTGAACCAGCATGGATGGTAGAAATGAGTTCTGTTATCTCCACTAAAAGAGGAAAGATGGGCAAACTGATACTGGAATTGACACATGAAATTAATAATATTAAGGGACTGTTCTCAATTTCCTAACGTATCAGATTTGTTTGGCTGATTTGTACACTGGTGTAGGGTCTAGCCTCAATTTGCCTATAGTGGTTTATTAAATAAATCATTTTCATAAATGTATCTTTCTCATTAGTTTACCTCAGATAAGTAATATTGTGATCTTGAATTTCTAACTACAGAAGACAATATCAATGATCTGAGTTCTGGAGGTTGTGTAGCAATTGTGAAGTATATTTTTTGGCCACAACACAACATTTATTTACACATTTTGAATGAATTATTTAACAAAAAGCATTAGCATATTTACAGTGACTTAAGTGCATGTGTTTGTGTGTCTGCAATAGTGCGTGTGTGATTGATGTGTGTGATTACACGGGAGTAAGGGAAAAATGGCGCCAAGTTTGAACTTGATTGTTCCACTTAAGTGAAGAAAGGAATGTCCTTTGTTCTCTACACCATGTGTTAAGTCTGTGTATTAATGAGTGGCAGAATGCTTTTGGTTTTACTGATTACCAACAGTATTGTGACAGCTGGAGAAGACTTCATACCACCCGACTAAATAGTGTGCACAAAATAGTACACAACCATCAGAAACTCATTAATATAGCAGGTAAAATGTACAAGTGCGGATATAGGAGATGCATATTTTCTGAGAGGATTAGAGAACGTTATAAATATCCATCTGTTCCTATGACAATTATCCAAGTCAAAAAAAGTCAATATATTAGTACAGTGACAATAAAAGCAACTAACTGATGTCTGCAAACCAATCACTGTCAATTATAGGGATATGCAGGATATGTAGCAGATGATGACCTGACGTAGACATGTCCCACAAAAATTGCAATGCGAGAGCAAAACTGTCTGGACCAAATATATACAAAGTAACAAAAACTTGTACATTGGTCCTAAGACCTTCAATAAACAACATCGCACGATAAAGGGCCAGAAATAGACACATGGTACATACATGGCAACACAACCTAGACACACTTGAGAAACACTGTAGAGTGGAGCTAAAAATGAGACACAGGTGATGGGTGTGACACAAGGGCGGAGCAAAGGCGGAGCAGGGAAACAATAACAAAACAGGAGCACATGATCAGCGACAAAATGGAGTGAAAACAAGGGCAACAGAGCGGCAGATGTTATACATGGAAGAACTGCTGCACATTGGCCAAGATTTGATCCAAGTTTCAAGCACCAGCTTCAAGTGTGTAAGTTTTCCTCAGCATTGCCACTCAGACCAAGGCAACATTTCAGTGTGTGTATGTGTGTGTGTGTGTGTGTGTGTGTGTGTGTGTGTGTGTGTGTGTGTGTGTGTGTGTGTGTGTGTGTG
>JBBIGC010000104.1:2236992-2254410 GCA_037576955.1 Lepidarchus adonis
AATATCTTAGATTCCCCCCTTTTGTAGAACAAAACTGCACTGACACCCCAGGCAACAGAATTACCATGCTGCTTGCCTAAATGTCAGGACAGGACAAATTAAAAAAAAAAAAAGAAGACAAAAAATGTGAATTTTAAGAATGCAATATTTAATTGGATGATGTTAATAAAATATCTGAGGAGTCCATTTACATGCCATTCCATCTGGATCTGGAATAGCCATTAGGAGGCCTTCAGAAAAGAAGTTACATCCATGCAATATGAGTGTCTATGTTTTTTTTTGTTGAGGAGGCACCTGTTTTTAGCAAGAGACAGTCATTGTACCAAAATGAGAAGCATTTGCCATCTGTCTTTAATGACTAAGAGGAATGTGTTAGACTTGTTTGCAGCACTCAATTCAGTGTTGTCCTGTGCAAATAAAATGTTTAATTGTTGTAGCTTGGAAGTTGCTTTGGACAAAAGTAGCAGCCAAATGAATAAATGCAGATGTAAATGTTATGTAGTCTTGGATATGGCCAGAATAAGTGAATGCAGTTGCAAGTTACATCTGTTACATGCAGGGCTAATACAATTGAAGATGTTTTGGCCAGTTTGGAATTAATAAAATGGACCCTATGGACTCATTAAAACTATATTAGAACATGCTGTACACATGGTACAGAGGAACATATTTGATCAAGAATACTCACTTCACATCTGAAAACTCCTTACATAGTAATTGCTGCCAGGAGCCCTAAAAGGATTAATGGAGAGTCAGGGATTTATGGAGCTAACAGTAGAATACATACAAGAAAACTGCATTTTAGGGTTAAATTGTTCATTCTTTGTCTGTGTTTTTGTAGGAAACAGGAGATCCTCATGAAACGTGGGCTTCCAAGAAACACGCCTTTGATAATCTGGCCTATGAGCCAGAAAATTCAGGCCACCTTTCTCGGTTAACTCTCCTTCTTAGTGGCCCTTCGTCCCCAGAAAGCACTGAGGCCCTCCAAACATGGCTTTCTGCTCTCAGCGGTGTAGTGGCAGCTTCTGTTGGTCAGTCTGGTGGTCCAGTTTGGGTAGACTACTACCCATCTACAGTAACATCAAAAGAGATTCTGCAGGAGATCCAGAGCCTGGGATACAGGGTGAACGACATGACCAATGCTTGTTCACCCCAGTCTGGACCACAAAGGGTGGAAGAGAAGGTAGTCAGGATCAGGGTAGAGGGCATGACCTGTCACTCATGTGTACACTCTATTGAGGGGAATATTGGAACACTGCAAGGAGTCCTGAGTGTTCAGGTGTCTTTAAGTGAGAAGGAAGCTGTAATATGGTTTAATCCTACAAAAGTGAAGCCAGAGGAACTGAGGGAACACATTGAAGACACTGGCTTTGATGCTTTTCTAAAAGATCCATCCACACTTCAGCCAGCTCAAGCTACATCCCACCCAACTGTGTGGTCGGAGATGAGGTTAGGTGTGGAAGGTATGAGTTGTGGATCATGTGTGAAGAACATCACCGGGAGCTTGTCTGGAATGCTGGGTGTCCAGTCAGTGCTTGTGTCACTGGAAAGGAAAACTGTGGATGTAGAGTATGACCCATCTCTAGTAACCTTGGACACAATCAAAGAGGTGTTGGAGGGACTGCCCCCTGGGAATTTTAGGGTAACACTTCCAGGTCACAGTCCACAATGGTCTGTTCATAAGCCAATGATTAATGGCTCAATACATGCTCAGAAATCCATACCTCATTCTGCGGACAGTGTTCCACTACAGAAAGTGACAGTTGGAATAAAGGGAATGACTTGCAACTCTTGTGTACAGTCCATCGAGGGAGTGATATCCCAGAGGGGTGGTGTGCATTCCATCACAGTTAATCTAAAGGAAGAGAAGGGAATAATTACATTCGCCCCCTGTCTGACCCATCCTGCCGAGCTCAGGGATGCCATTGAAGACATGGGATTTGAAGCATTTCTGGAACAAGGTAAACATACATACACCTCAAGATGCACAATCATATTGGAGTTATGTCTGTATTAGGAGACGGTTGGTTATTGATATTGTACAGCTGCCTAGATTTAACCAACATGTAAAATGTAAATGTAATTTTTTTTTACAAAAAGTATTTTACAATTTGACTTCCAATCTGAACATATTGTACTAATGAACACCCATTAATTATATACCCTTACACATGTAATACTGTTCCCACAGGGTTCGCTTTCAGATGCAGTGAAATTAAACGCTTCTTTCAGGAGGTTTTGCTGAATTTAGTTTCTATTTTGGTAACTTATGTAAGAATCAGTATGTAAAAGCAACACTATTTTAATTTGAGAGGGTCACATTAGCCAATAAGAATCCTGTGATGTTTTTCCTGGGTTTTCCTGTTTTTTTTTCAGGTGCACTGAAATGTATGAGTGAGTGTGTTTGTCTGGTTTCCCGACTTTCACAATATGAGTACTGGGATAGGCTAAAGTAACACGCCTCCTTCCCTACCACTACACCATGATTAATTGTGTGGTCTACAGTCCTAACCTGAGTTATTCATAAGTTTTAGATTTGTAGAATGAAAGTCTGGATTGTGGCAGCTGACTGGCAGCTGTAACTGAATGTGAGTGATTGGGAATCCTTTTTATTTTCATGCAAAAGAGAGCTAGAGTCTTGACATGTAAATAAAAACATCATCACAAAATAAAACAGTTTTTCTGATTTACCAAGGTTTTACAATCATCACCAAAACTTTGAAGACGCATGTTTGTTTTTTCTCATTTCTGATAGTAAATGTGAAAGAAATGGCAATTTTGTGTCATCCATTTAATTTAGCAGGAGATGTGAAAAATGTGGAATTTCACTTAGTGACTGATTTAGCTTTGTGTCCTTGTCCTTAAATGGTGGCAACTCCAGCTTGTCCATAAAGCCTTTAAGTGCAGTGTAGTTTTAAAGTACATTGGTTGTTCTCCATGATCGGCCAGTCCTAGTACGTTCCCTCATTCCCTCGACCATTTTTCTCCTGTTCTCTTATGACAGTTGCGTGACACAGACATGTTTAAACGAGTGGAAGACAAGTTACAACTGCACATTTGAAGAAAAAGGAGAAGAGCTTTTATTTTTATTCAGCTCATAGGCAGCTGTGGGTGGAGGTGAAGAATGCCCGATGAGCTTATCTGCACCAGGCTCCTCAGCCAATAGATTTTGAAGTGGGACACAGGTTTCCGTGGTTACCGTTCAAGTGGGCATTCTAGAGTAACATGAAGTGTTCTTGAATGTCTCAGGCCCAGACATGGCAACCTTTAAATGGCATGCATGTGCCAAGAAATAGAGTGAGTGTCTAATCGGATTATGGAAGGCTTAGATTACTTGCTTTCTCTCTCTTCTTCTTTCTTTCTTTCTCTTTCTGTTTTACTGGTGAGATGCAAAGCGTTAGTACCCAGTGCAGCTGTGTCATACTTTAGTTCAGGGATTACAGGAATGCCTGAAAAGTGTTTGAATTCCTAGTTAGCGCTATTACAGGAATGATGGTGGGAACTGATTTATGTCATTCTCTGATGTCTGCTCTCCCTCCGTTTAAGATTCTCCTCATGGAAGTCAAGTGGTCAGGGGTCAGGAGTCACATAGAAGCCTGTCTTCTCACCCTAAGAACCTGACTCCACCAACAGTCAGGCCCCACACTCCTAGATCTCAGCCAGTGACATCAGAGAAAACAGGAGGTCATGAGGAGGAGACGACACAAAAGTGCTTTATCTGTGTAACAGGGATGACCTGTGCTTCATGTGTGGCCAACATTGAGAGAAGCCTGCACAAGCATAGAGGTGTGTGCCTGAAACAATGGTCTTTACTAAGACTTCATCATTTTAGCTGTCATAGTCACAGTCTTGAAATCTAGTGGTGGTGGAGGCTTCTCACCACTCCCATTTACCTCTACATTGTGTACAGTAGTGTTTAAAAGTGTATAAAACTGATGGAAATTTCAATATTTTACATAAATAAAACAAAAACTTAATCAGATTACATAAACATCCCAATGGTAGACACAGAAAACATAATTAAACAGACAAAAAATATACTTGGTCATATATTTATTGAAGAAAAGGAACCAACATTACAAATCAAGTTCAAGTTTATTGTCATATGCAGGAAACAATGGAACATCATTACCAGCAATTAAATTCTGAGAGAAAAGTAGAATAAAATGGTCAAGTGAATATGATCTGCAAGTAGCAGACATACCTTTGTTCAGTTATGTGAATCCTTAGTGTAACAGTAACTGTCAATAAACATTTCCAGTAATTGCTGATCAGTCCTATGCATCAGCTTGGACTGATTTTATCCCATTCCTCTTAACAATTTAACAAAACACTGTGGGGTATTGTCTTCAGTTCCTTCCACAATAGTCTTATTGGGTTAAGGTCAGGACTTTGACTTGTCCATTCCAAAACATTCACAATAAATTTCCAATAATATTTTTATGTTGTTTGTTTAATTGGGTTTTCTATATCCACTTTTTTAGACGTTTATGGTCAAATTTATGCAGAAATATAAATATTGAAGTTGTTACTAAATTATAATATAAAAAATATGTGTAAAATAAAAAAAAACTGTAGTGTATAAGATGTATTTTGTACATGTTTACATCTGCTAATATGTGTTTGTATACATAGGGATTAAATCTGTTCTGGTAGCGCTCATGGCTGGTAAAGCTGAGATCAAGTACGACCCAGAGGTTCTGGATCCATCACAGATCATTAAGATGATCTCTGGTCTGGGCTTTGGAGCTTCACTAATGGAGGAGGAGGCTATTAGTGATGGTGTTCTGGACCTTGCAGTGAGTCAGTGTGGTAGTGTGGTTTACTATATTAGAGATATTAATATATAAGGAAGTGTAACTATTTTTTTATATGCATTAAAGCAGTGTATTGATATAAAGTTATAAGGTGGAAGCTGAGCTGTAATACCATGTACTAGTTACACTATAATCCACTCAGAGTTATGCTGTACTGGTAGATGCATACGCACTGGTGTGTTGTGGTCATAGATATTTATTAATGAATGAGATGAAAATGGACTAAATTCCCATTTTCTGTCAACGAGTAAAAATGACCACAGAGACGTAGAAAATGTGTCAGTAACTCCTTTAGGAGCTTTAGGAGTAAAATTGTGTTGTTATTGTGCTGTAAAATGAGAAGATACTGACATAGGTCAGAACTGACCGTGCAATAATGGGCTGTACATGCGGATGATTTGGCACTGACTTCTGATTTGTCTCCAGGTGACAGGTATGACATGTGCTTCTTGCGTCCACAACATCGAAAACAAACTCCGTAGAACAAAGGGAATTCTAGAGGCCACTGTTGCCTTGGCAACCAGCAAGGCTCACGTGAAGTTCGACCCAGATATGGTTGGTGCCCGTGACATCATGAGAATCGTTGAGGTATAAGAAAGTATAGTCTGTGTTGGCAAAACCCTGAACGTGCTCATTGTTGCCAGCTGTGGATGCGAACATGTTTTATGTGCACACAGTAGATGAACAGAGTAGTCGATGTTCTGCTAGTCAATACTTTCAAAGTCTGAAATAGAGCAGCAGTGGAGAAAATAGTTATTCTGCTTAAATCCAAAATCCATCAACTTTATTGTCAGGGAAATACTATGAAATGAAACCAATTTTGCTACAAGCTGTAAGACATTTTTGAAAGAGTATTCCTCAAAGCAGGCTATGTACATTTTGAAAACTGCATTGACTAAAAAGTGCCATTGGACTAACTTCAAATCAAACACTCATAGATCCTTTAACACAGCTATTACAAACTTGAGTGATATGCCAACTGGCATATTTATAACCTACGGAGTAAATATGTTCACCAATCATACAAACTTACTCAATAACAACATAAATTATAGTGAAAATTGCCCTGAAGATTCAGTTTGAAGTCTTGAATCTATTAAAAAATAGTGATTGAATTGAAGCTCCTCTGTAGGGTCTGGGCTTTGGAGTGTCGTTGATAAAGAACGATGGCTTGAGGAGGAATAATGGCTTGGATCATCAGGAGGAGATACGGCAGCAAGTATCTCTTGGTTTCCATTATAAGTCCGTAGACGTATAGAGGCAGAGATTCTAACACAGCTGATTTTGCTGGGTTTGCTGTCTGCAGATGGAAGCACTCATTCCTCTTCAGTCTGGTATTTGGTATCCCTGTGATGGGCCTGATGATCTACATGATGGTAATGGACAACCAGCACTCTGAGCATGGAGGCTCCATGCCAGAGGAACAAAACATCCTACCTGGACTTTCCATCCTCAACTTGGCCTTCTTCCTTCTCTGCACTCCTGTTCAGGTACTGCTGCCTCCAGGTCTTTCATCTTGTATTGCACCTCAGTGGTGCAATATGATATGAATTATTGCTTGCTCATAGTACACTGAAACGAGCAGAGAAATTCTAGCGAAAGCAGGATTTTTAATCAATACTGCAATGGTGTTTGTAAGTAGAAGAGAACTTTTCACAGAATTGGATTGAACCATAATAAAACAAGGACATGTCAGACTCGAGCCTCTACTTCCCCTCTCCCTCCCTGTACCCACAATGAAAAAGGGTTTAATAGTGTATAAGTTATTTAGTAGCACAGTATATGACAAAAGCCTTTGTAAGTTGTCAGAAGTTAATGTCTAATTTGTTACCTTTCAGAAATGAAGGAAAGGTAATGCAAGACAAATGCAGTATTATTCATTTATTTTCCAAACTGCTTCTCCAGTTCGTGTCTCAGGAAAGCTGGAGCCAATTCCCAAAGCAGGGTATACTCTGGACAGGAGGCCAACCCATTACAGACAACTTTTCACACATACGCTCACACCTATGGGCAATTTAGAGTAGTCAGTCAATCTAAACCGCAAACCTTTGGACAGTGGGTGGACGGAGGTTACAAAACCCCACACAGGACAGCACCTGTGGCTGACCCAGGGATCGAACCCAGGACCTTCTTGTGAGGCGACAGCACTGCACCATCCCTAAATGCAGTAATTTATAATTGATATTTAGGTAGATTGATTCAATTGGCTGAGCATAAATATAATAGAACTACTGGTTCAATTACGTTTTTATATATTAATCAATATAGCAAAACAATAATAGCAAGATGGGTTGAGGGTTAATTACCCTAACAATGCATTATGGCTTTATTATCTCATATGATGTTGGGGGCCGATATTGTCAGTATACCAGTAACAGGTATGATTTTATTATGAATAAGGGATTGTTATTGATACGGAAGTACATATGTATTAATACCTTATATAATATATAATATAAGCCTTTTCCTTGGTTTCTCTCTCCCTACTGCAGATCTTTGGAGGTCGATACTTCTACATCCAAGCGTACCAGTCTCTGAGACATGGGGTAGCTAACATGGACGTGCTCATCGTCCTGGCCACTTCCATCTCTTACGTGTACTCATGCATTGTACTGGTAGTAGCCATGAGTGAGGGAGCCAAGCAAAGTCCAGTCACGTTTTTTGATACGCCTCCTATGCTGTTTGTTTTCATTGCTCTTGGACGCTGGCTGGAACACATTGCCAAGGTACCGTAAAAATATACTTGGACTCTTGGAAACCATGCCAATAAGAATGATGATCTGAAGTTGAGCCAAATGTAGAATGTTGGTGAAAATGTTTAAATAAAATGTTATTATTTATGGTCCACAGAAACCCACCTGGGTCTACTATGCATTCAGATAAAATTATCATACTATATATTGTGGAACCTTATTTTTTTTACTGTATTATCACAGTCAGGCCCATTCTTCAGGATGAGGTTTGATAAATGAATGAAAAAACAACAATAAAAACATACTTTTATAGACATCAAATGGCTGCTTACCACATGACTTGCATTTTAGTGCACTCAAGACAAATCGGTAATATAATGCACAAGACTAATATGCTGTGTATTACCCAATAAAAATCATCCTTGCTGTATATACTGTATATATCTAGATGAGTCATCCTCTATTTGTGTTGGTTGTTGCTCTAGGCTGTTCTCACAGTCTGAGGTCCAACTAGGGCTAAAGTCATGCTCTCTTATCTTTTATGCTTTGTCATGCTATTGGCTAGCTCGCTACATGTAGCAAAGCTATCACTATGTTGTAAATGTCCAGATATCTGAATGGCAGAGGACTTGTGTTTTGCTTTCTTAACTGGATTTAATCAGTAACTATTGAGCCAAACCCTAAAATGCTCAATGTACATTTTGCTCACAAAGTCATAGTGGTAGCTGGGTAGAAGTTAGTCTAAAGAAAAATATTCAACCTTCAACATGCTGAATTACTTCCACCAGTCACATATACAATTATTTCCTATTAGATGAAGAGTCCCTCTGAAGGTGAAGCATATATTTGTGTCCTTCTAGAGCAAGACATCCGAGGCATTGGCCAAACTAATGTCCCTCCAGGCTACAGATGCCACTATAGTAACACTAGGCCATGACAA
The DNA here is from genome assembly GCA_037576955.1 of Lepidarchus adonis. Lineage (NCBI taxonomy): Eukaryota > Metazoa > Chordata > Actinopteri > Characiformes > Lepidarchidae > Lepidarchus > Lepidarchus adonis. The sequence goes on from JBBIGC010000104.1 coordinate 2,245,443, forward strand.
CTCCATCATCAGGTATGATCTACTATCATGTTATCATGTAGCTGAGCATTGTAGCCCATCAACTTTTATTAGAGATTAGATGGGCAGTTTCTTCAGATGCTTTTTCATAATTTTGCCTACAAAATGATGCCCCCTCCCTTAAATATAAAAACAAATGGTCATAATGAACAACACTATTTTTCTGTTAACGTTTGAATGCTAGCACCTAGTATGAATATAACTAGCTTGAAATGTAGACTGTACTTAAACCTGGACTAGAGGAGAAGGAAAAAGCTGAATAATCATTAGTGTAACAGAATTATTTTGGGCCTTTTAAGTTTTAAGTTAAGTTATTCATCTTTAAACAATGTAAACTGTATTTAAACAAGTGAGGAGCAGGTCTCTGTGGAGCTGGTGCAGAGAGGAGATGTGGTGAAGGTTGCACCTGGAGGGAAGTTCCCTGTTGATGGCAAAGTGATTGAGGGGAACTCTATGGCTGATGAATCCCTCATCACAGGTAAGAGACTTTAATTGGCCGACAAATATTTTAAAGTTTGATGTAAATACATGTTTAACACCATAATTACAAAACATATGTCATTAGAATTATGTTTGCATATTTCTAATTCAGATTTATTTTAGCCAACTGTGAAATAAAACTGCAACACAAGGCACTGTCATAGCTAATGTAATAAATCATAGCAAAATGTATCTATATCTTTCTTTTGGCATGATGAAATGATGTTATAGACACAGAAAAGTACTTCTTATTTATCTTTGTGGATATTTTCTCATTAACACAAATGTAGTGTCTGGAAGTTTTAAATCCTTATTTTGTCCACAGAATCTACAACTAAGAAATAAATAAAGATGTAGAAAGATGTAAAAAAAATGTAAAAAGTTGTGTTTTAAGGCAGGCATGTTACGGGAGACCTGAATCAGTTTAGATACGATTGAACTCAAAGTAACAGATATAGTTTTGCTTGATACTATTTGTGGAGGCAACACTGCATTTATTACTAGTTTTCTTCAAGCAAAATGTGACTTTTTTCTTGCATCTAATAAGTTGGAACAGGCAAAAAGTCATTAATGCTGTACTGAAAGATATGATCAACATAATAATCAGCAATATTTCTTAGTGTTTCACATATTTCACTGCACTAAATATAATTCCACTGGATTAATTATCCTTTATTATGTGTTCTTTAACCATTGCAAATATCCTCAGTATGCTCAAAAATTTTATATTAACAATAAATAACCACAATATATATGTATTGCCAACTGGCACAGTTGTATGTGAAAAATTAATAGTCTCTGTTTATAATGTGTGTTGTTTTATAATTGTAAATATTATAAAGACATCTTATAACATGCATCATAACTTTTGCACTAGCCCATGGTTTATTTCTCCATCATTTAACTTTGTAAATGTGTAAATACACACGGTTTCATATCTCCTTTCATTGATTTATTCATATGCAGTACAAGTATTCTGCCGTGACTGATTGCAGACATTGTTGTTAATCTGTAAGAGTGTTTGTGTTGCAGGAGAGCCGATGCCGGTGAGAAAGAAGCCAGGCTGCAGTGTGATTGCTGGCTCCATTAATGCTCATGGAGCACTGCTGGTGGAGGCCACACATGTAGGAGCAGATACTACACTCAGCCAGATAGTTCGACTGGTGGAGGAGGCGCAGACATCCAAGGTGACACACAAAAACACTAAATATGCATTTGCATGTTTGATATAATGCATTACATACAATGTAATATTGTTATTGTTATTATTATTATTTTTGAAGTGAAATACAGATAAAAAACAAATATCTCTTTTCTCTCTTTTCTCATTCGCTATATATGTCTGTACAGTAATGTGCAAAAGTACTTTCATTTATTTAATGCAATCAAAATAACAATTGTTAGTCATTTTTGTGTGATGAAAAAAAAACATATTTTATGTGAAATTACACAAAACTTCAGCAAATTACATTTCTTTCTTTCAGCTTATTTGTTTGTTTGTTTTTTCTTCACTTTTCCCTCAATTCCCCATTAATTTAGTTATGCACAATTCCGCCTGCTAGATAGAACTCCTCCAACCATACAGTATAACCAAAACTGAAAGAACAGTTGCTAATGTGATCATTGGACAGTTTAACATGTTTGGAGGAGAGCACTAATTACAATTCTGTAACTAACACAGGTCTGTGCTGAATAACATCGCACTGAGTCATGGTGGGAGAGTGATTGGTTCTTGACTGGAAGTTATAAAAGAAAGAGTAGTTTCTGACATCTGCATAGTACTGGGGTTCTCATTTTCTTAATGTGTTTTTCTATGAATGAAAGTTATTGCATTGCAAAGTGATATTTCATATTGCATCTGAAATTCTGCCCAATGGACACACACAGCCTCATAATCTAATGTTGCACAGAGCTTTGTATTTGTTCATATACACACAAGCGATCATGTTCCTTCAATTTCCTGTAATTAGAAGTTAATCAAATAATTTGTTGAATGTGTTTTGAATGCGTTACTCAGGCGCCCATCCAGCAATTAGCAGACAAACTGAGTGGCTACTTTGTGCCTTTTATCGTCATCGTCTCCATGGTAACACTGGCTGTGTGGCTCATTATTGGGTTTTTGGACTTCGACATTGTGGTGAAGTATTTTCCTGTGAGTAATCACAAGACTGTGGCTTCTTTATTGTTTCCTTCACTGCCCAGTAATATAGTTCGAATGTTTTTTCTTCTTTTTTAAGTTTGATTTTCACATTTCCCACAGCACTTTTATTCATGTTCAAATGAGCTATTACATAGTTTTTTTGTTTTTTTTTTACATAGTTATTTTTATTGTTAGCATCTCTTTGATATAATGCCTGTAGATAAAGGTGAAAACAAAACCACAAGGAAAAGTTTATAACTTGTCCACAAGTTTCTGACACCGAGTTGCTGATTTTTTATGCTCTTTTGTGCAAAATTCCTTCAGATGAGTTCAAGATGTTTGAGGATTTTCTTATGTGCACTGCCATTTTCAAATTTCACACAGCATTTTAATGGAGGAACAAATATCCTATTCTTTTTCATCCATTCCTTGGTGTATTTGCTAGTGTGCTTAGGATCATTATCCTTTTAAAAAGGCTTACTCTGCTTCTGAACAGATGACCTTACGCTATCGATATGATGCAGAATTAGTATCTGAATCAATGACTACAAACTGCCCAGTGGCTGAGGCTATAAACAACCCCCAAACATAACGTCTCCACTACCTTGCTTCAAAGTTTGTTTTGGGTTCTTCTTCTGAAAAGCTGTGTTTGGTCTGCACCACCCATGTTTACTGTGTACTGTTAAATGTGTACTTTGTCCAAAAATCTTGGCCTTTGCCTATACGTATATTGACAAACTATATTCTTGCTCCTAGTTTTCATCTATGGTACCACCTTGGATTTACATCTGCCACATACACTCCAAATGCTGGAGTATCATAGCAATAGCCTAGCAAAACATAATCTAAAAACAGAAAAAAACAGAATCTAAGGGGATAAACTGTGTGAAATATATTTTTAGCATTTTAAAAAAAATTATATACTTTTTCCGTATCATTTTCCTTCTTGCAACTGAAAGCAAAAACATGATAATTTGTTCACAACTATGTGATTTAAATCATTTGAAGGATGTTGTATGAATGTTCAGTGGTCTGTGGGTTATATTTCCCCATTTGAACACTCTGTTAGGAATGTGATGTGAGTAGATGTGTGCGGCTGTATGTAGTATGCACTATGTGTTTTTTTTTCTTGTGTGGTGCTATGTTTGTCCATATTTACCTGTTGTCTGTTTTGTTCAGGGTTATGATAAGGACATTCCACGCACAGATGTTATTGTGCGTTTCGCTTTCCAGGCATCTATCACGGTGCTGTCAATCGCCTGCCCCTGCTCTTTGGGCCTGGCAACCCCCACAGCAGTGATGGTGGGCACTGGGGTTGGCGCCCAGAATGGCATCCTCATAAAAGGCGGAGAGCCACTGGAGATGGCCCATAAGGCAAAGTATTTTTTCAATTGTTTTTTAATGAATTTATTTCAAATATAGAGAGACTTTCTCACCTCAACATGAAATTCAGCTGGTCATGGAGCAAAATGTAAACATTTCAGTTCAGTTTATATATTTATAGTTATATAATCCGTGCAAAACCAAAATTTTATTTTCATCAATGTCAGTCATTCAGTCATTCACATCAGAACTATTTTCTATATAATTTCTAGTTCCATGCCAGTTCCTTTCTGATTCTGTTTTCAGTTATGTAATACAAATGAGGATTCTCCACTGGACAGCGCTACCTGCCTTTTTTAGCTGCAGCGAAGCACAGTTAATAAAACACCCACTTCCTAACGGGTGGTGTGGTATCTGTACAAGGCTTTGGTATTGTTTTTTGTTGAGCTGGAGCTTTGTGTCGTCAGTTTGAAGTTACTAAGTGTGAACAGCTGGAAGCTAATCAGCTTGTTTGGCCACTTACAGCAATTTGCATTTAATTTGAATAACAATGGAATTGATTATCACAATCATTTGTATGCTAATTAATCATCAGTTAATATCCTGCGATCATGACACATATTTACTGTTAATAACCAAAATGTGTTTGTGTTTTAAGGGTAAATATTCTCCATTAAATTCTTAGCCAATTGCAGTTTAAGTCCATTAACTTCAGCACTGTTTCATGAGTGCTCTGAAACATCATGGAACAGTATTTCCCTTGTTGATTACCTGCTTGCTCTGGTAACTCTTCAGCTATTTGTGGAGAAGTCATGGCAGTTGGTCTGTGTAGTGGAAGTGAGGCTGTAGTGTGCGGGTTATGCTGTAGAGTGGGACACACAGTAATGCAAATGTCTCAGTGCAGCAATGCTCTCTGCAGATCCGAGCTGTCATGTTTGATAAAACGGGCACCATCACTAACGGGGTGCCGCGGGTGACCCGGGTGCTGGTGCTGTGGGATCGAGCTCGACTGCCCCTCCGGAAAGTTCTGGCTGTTGTGGGCACTGCAGAGGCAAGCAGCGAGCACCCTCTGGGCCTGGCGGTTGCCAAACACTGCAAAGAGGTATGGAGCACACACACGCACACACACACACACACACATTTTCACATACAGTGTAGGTCTTTTTGGTGCCTATTTTCATATGTAAAATAATTTTAAAATAGTATCTGTATATTACAGTTTATTATCTATTATATATGCACTACTGTGAAATTATAGTAAAATGACTGTACATTAACATCTTGTCCACACATTTAGAAAAAAATATTGTCATGTTCACACGAGCACGTTTTTAAAATATCTCTGTCCACACCTAAACAGAAAAAACAATGTTAAACACTGTAAAAGCAACAGGTGGCGATATAACCCTAAACTGTATAGTGGTGTTGGCCAATCAGAAGCCTCTGTGGGAGGAAGTAATTAGTGTTTCTAGCATGTGGGTGTAAACAAACATGGCGCACAGTGCGATGTCAAAGGAGGTGAAGTCACACAGTTTTGATAAAAATCTTCATCCAATCGTAAAATCTCCCATCTTTCCCAATGTGGTCGTTTTACTTTTTCCTCTAACAAAGCATTTTACTGCCTATTGTACTTGTATGATTTTGTATGTGAAGAATAAAATCTGAACTTGAACTTGAACTCAAAAACTACCGCACTGTTTTCAAAAATGCCATTTACATGTGAATAAAAGGCTAAAACTGACCGTTCCGGTTGGTTAAGAAAGAAACGCAGGGAGGAATGTCTTTTGGTGATTTAATCTAGTACACATATACATACACGAAACATTCTGAGAACATGAAGAACATCACACTAAGGCAAACACTGACAACTCTTACACAAAGACACTGAGCTAAAATGACTAAACACAGAACACCTGAACATGGGCGGGAACACAAGACGAGGAACATGTGCACATAGAACATGTGACAAAGTGGGAACAAAACCAAAACAAGAGCACTTGGCACATTACAGAAAAAATGTGACAGACATGACAAGAACACAGAAAAAGTTTTCAAAAATATGTGGCTATGTGTAGACAGGGCCTAATAAAGCTCTATTGAATAACTGAGGTACAACTTCTATTAATACACATACACAGGCAAAACTGATGACCTGATCTGTTCAGCTGTTTTTCATATACTGTCATAAAACTGGGAACCCAGCCTTTTAAAATATTTCTAATAAACTGTTTCATTTCAACATAGAACCTTTTATACATCATTTTGTTCTGGCAAAAACTGAAGAGACATTTACTTAAAAGTTTTAATTTGAGAAAAATGCCAAAGCCTACGTATTTTACTTCCTTATTTTGATATCAATGATCAAAACTTTCAGGTTTTTACAGTCAACTTGAAATTGAAATGTCTTCTTTTAAATTGTTAATCCATGTCCTTGGTCATATAAAGCACATATCATTCATTCCAGACCATTTAAAAGACAAAAGTAATCTTTGATCAGAGTGTATTGATTTTTGCCTGCCTTGCAACATCAGCAGTGGAGGGAGGAGCCAGTAATATCACCATGTGCCTCCTCCTTCCTCAGCTGTCTCTGAGTCCATCCCTGATACTGTGACTGGAAAACACATTGCAGAAAGGAAGGAAATGCATTGTGATTTATGAATCAAAATAAAACAATATTATATTGTCAAAGTACAACCTGCTGTTCACACAGAGGAAAACACTCTGATGAACATAAAACTGATTGATGAAACCCAGAGCTGTTAATTGTCCTTTGTTTTACAGTGAAGTAATATCATAAGCACTGAACTGGAAAAGTAACTTACAGAACCCTTGGTTACTGTTGATGATGACTCGAACCAACTGAAATCCGAACATAATTTGCCCCCAAACATTTGACAGCAGCTTAAAGTCGGACTCCACTGCAAAATGTACAGACACATTGGTGTCAAAGAAAGCAAAGAACCCTCAAGACTGGTCTGAAGTGCTGGAGTAGAATCAGAGGCGCTCTCTGGCCTAATCTTTCTGTGCATGTGTGTGTGTGTGTGTGTGTGTGACTCTCACTTTCACTCCTGCAGGAGCTGGGCACGGAGATGCTGGGCTACTGCCACGACTTCCAGGCAGTGCCAGGCTGTGGAATCAGCTGTAAAGTTTCAAACATCCAGGAGCTCCTGCAAACTTGCCCAGAGACACATGGCACACACACCTTGTCACACACACCGCCATCCCATCTCACACTCCAGGGAGCGACTACAGACGAGAGCAGCTTGGTCACATACTCAGACCTAAGCCCTGGTCAGTGATGTGTTCTCATGCTGCCCTCTAGTGTGAAGTGAGATTAATAGCAACTATGATAGTGACGTACATACTATTTATAGAATATATATGAATAGTATAAAAAGTGTATACCATAAAAAAAAAAATAATAATAAATATATATTGTAGTATTGAAAATATAATAAAGATATGTTTATGATGGTATCCTTGTGTGTGCAGGACCTCCTACATATTCTGTTCTGATAGGGAACAGACAGTGGATGCAGAGGAATGGTCTACAGGTCACAGCTGACATAGATGAAGCCATGAGCAGCCATGAGACTAAAGGCCAGACTGCTGTCCTGGTGGCCATTGATGGTACAGTCCATAGCTGACCTAAAGATACACTCACATTGCAAGATTGGTTACTAAGTTTGTTTGTTTTTTGCAGAACTTCTTGCTCAGATCTGATGTTTTCTGCTTTAATGTGGACAGCTGACACATATTTGTGTGCAAATCTCGTCCCTAAAATTACAGAATGTGCTAATCATAAGCATAAGCCTTCGTAACAAAGATCATTAGCTGTGAACAACACTGAGCTGTTGATGTGGGGAGAAGGTGAAAGTTAGCCATAGTCAATTTGGTATTATGTAGTAATACAGTAAATTCAGTTGTCTTCCAAATAATATAGGACCACAATGAAAAAATGAGGAAAATCCAACCTTTAATTATTTAATCACATTAAGAAATAATTATTTTACATCAAATCATGTGTGCCACAATTATTAGCACCCCTGATGTTAGTACTTTCTACAACCCCTTTTGCCATCAAAACAGCACCTAATCTTCTCCTATAATGTTTCACAAGATTGGAGAATACAGAAAGAGGGATCTTCAATCATTCCTCTTTGCACAATCTCTCTAAATCATCCAGCGACCTGGGTCCTCTCTTCTGCACTCTCCTCTTCAGTTCACTCCACAGGTTTTCAATGGGGTTGAGGTCTGGAGACTGAGAGGAGGGGCCATGGGAGGAGCTTGATTGTGTGTCTGGTGAACCATTTTGGTGTAGATTTGGCCACATGTTTAGGGTCATTATCTTTCTGAAAGACCCAGTGATGACCCATCTTCAGCTTTTGGGCAGAGGCCACCAGATTTTGATTTAAAATGTTCTGGTATTTCAAAGCATTCATGACGCCATGCACGTCTGGAAGAGAAACAGCCCCACAGCACCACAGATCCTCCCCCAATACTTGACAGTGGGCATGAGGTGCTTTTCTGCATGCTGTTCCACCAGACCCACTTAGAGTTTTTGTTGCCAAAAAGCTCCATCTTGGTCTCATCTGACCAAAGTGCACTGTCCTAGTTAAAGCCCAAGTAACGCTTAGCGAACTCCAGATGTTTGGGTTTACGATTGTGAGTGAGAAAAGGTTTGCCTCCCAAACAGTTTGTCGGCATGTTGACAGCACCTGATGGTTGTTTTGGAGACTTTGTGAAGCTACCATTAGTTGCAATTCTTTAACAGTGAGCTTTGGAGAACTTTTTATTTCTCTTACGCATTCTCCTCACTGTGCATGATGGCAAAATAATGTTGCATCCTAGTCCAGGCTTGTTTACCACTGGTCCAGTTGTTTTAAACTTCTTAACGATCCTCTGACAGTAGATATGGGCAGGTGCAGATGAGTGGCTATTTTCTTGTAGCCATTGCCTGACTTGTGAAGGTCGACACACATCTGCTTTACTTGAATGGTGTGTTCC
>JBBIGC010000104.1:2271313-2290350 GCA_037576955.1 Lepidarchus adonis
CCAGCCAGGTCGTTCTAAATTTATCCCAACAATTAGCTTTACCATCTCAGTTCTTCTAGCTGCAGCATTGAAAGCATCTCCTTTATCCAGCTATTGAAGGATGGTGGTTTACCCAATTTCCACAGGAGAAGAATGAATCTCCTGGCCATTACTTATTATTTTAATGTCATTTTAATTGTTTCATTTCAAGCAGTTTTTCTAAGTTGCCAAAACAAAATGTCACAGTGTATTTCTTTAAAGCCCTGTAACCTGTAAGCTCCTAGGGTTTGTCCAGAGGTTCAGAACTAATTCAGTGGAAATTATTTTACATTTGTAACACATTCAGTGTGTTTACAAACAATGCTGTTTAAATTATATGGTTTTACTAGCCAAATGTTGTTGAAACTGGCTGCATAAACCATAATCAGATCCCTCAGAGAAGGCATGCAATGATATACTCACTCACTCATGGTATTATTCATGATACTGGGTGCCCAAGTCAATAACCTCACAATACATTGACCAAACATTTCATACATAAAAGCAAAATAACCCTTATTAGGGAAGAAACTGAACATGAAATTTCTTAACCAGCCTCATAATGGTGGAGCTCATTGCCCAGACACTGGTCAACAGTCCTGGATGATCTTTGATTTATTTTTCATGCACAAAATATTTTCAATTGGCTTGGTAAAAGGTCTGGACTGCATGAAGACCAATTTAGCGCCAACAGTCCCCTCTACTGTAACAGATGCAGTACACGGTTTTGCATTGCTTTGATGAATTATGCAAGGCCTTTCCTGAAAAAGACATCATCTCAATAGGAGCATGTGTCGCTCTAAAACCCGTATTTATCTTTCACCACTGATTTTGCCGTTACAATACTAGCTGCCAATTCCATCAGGGATGCAAGCTTTTGAACTGTGTGCTAATAACACGCCAGATAGTTCCATTCCTCTTTAGTCTAGAGCCTGTGGTCTCCATGTATTTAAAAAATTCACAGAACAGCTTTCCACTTTGCCTCAGTCCATTTTATGAGCTTTGGTCCAGAGAAGAGGACTTTGTTTCTGGATCATATTGACATGGCTTCTTCTTTGCACGATCCTTAACCTGAATTTGTGAACAGCATGGTGATTTGTATTCACAGACAATAACTTATGGAAGTGTTCAAACAGTGCTTTCCATGACAAATCCATGTTTTTAATGCAGTGTTGCAAGAAGGCCCGAATCATAGGCATTCAATATTGATTTCTGGCCTTGCCCTTGCACACAGAGCATTTTCCAGATTATCTGAGTCTTTGATATCATATACTTTAGATACTCTGTCTTTTTTTATGCCAAATCATGTTACTGACGCATTGCCATCGCATTGGTCAGTGGGGCAGAGCAGTGGACAGTCCTATTTTCTGAGCCCTGGCCCAATTAAACCTCACTATATACTAGAGTGCAGACCTGGAGGACATGAATAACTAAGTTGAAGGGTTTTCATAAAAAGATCCCATCTATCAGACAGAAGAATCACTGATGTATAATGTGACGTAGAATCTGCTGAAGATACTTTTTTGAACTTGTAGAACAAATGTGTGTGAACAGTAGTCCATTTCTGCTCTCATGTTCAAATGTTACCCTTGGACTCAATTTCCCATCAGCCACCAGATGGTCCAAAAGCCTATGGGTCAGTTTAAAATCAATATACAGAAAGAAAATGCGAGGACTGCTGACAGATGCTGATTGTTCACTTGAACCGGTTAAATACATGTAGCATAGCCTACGCCTTAGCTGCAGCATTCCTATACAAACAGGCTAAAGAAACGGACTGTTCCCACATATTCCTTAAATTCCTGCCCAAACCGAGCCAGAGAGGCGGCGGGGCCCAGTATCCCCACTGTTAGCCAAGTCAACGTCTCTGTAAACAGGGCTGTGAATAAAATTCTCCTTTAATTGAACATTTCAACACTGTTCGCCTTCAAATCCACGCAGCAAAATAATCACATGACTCGACACCGAGCACGTTGCTCGTCTACCAGTCTTTTCTTTTGTGCTCACGCAACACTGCCAAAGACTGGGTTTGCTAACACGAGCCGCGTTTAAGTGGAAAACGAAGTAAATCAGCAAGCGGTGTAGACTACAGAAAAGACAGTGAGAGCATAAACCTACCTTGTTTTTTCCTTGTAGCCTTCAGGAAAGAGAGATGCTCCTTTGGCTGCTGAAGCAGGTACTAAAGTGAGGCGTTATTTTCCTCCACCCGTATTCAAACAAGCACATTCCCCTGCGCTAGGATAGGCTAGTAGTTGGAGCTCACATCCAATAGCAGCGCAAAGGGCAAGCTCGCGCATGAGGCGGGACATAACGAGCCAACCCCTGCACTGAAGGCGGGACTTGACGGAATACGGGTAGAAAAAAAGAACACAGATTGGAGGGAAGGGGGCGGACAGTCCTATCATTGAATGGGTATCAAAGCTAATGACGGGAACACCAAGGTCGTATTATTCTTTTCCTCCTGATATTGTTGTATATTCACATTTAAGCATAATTTCAAACACATCAATCACTTCGAAAAATTATTATTTCTGTTGTTATTTATTTATTTATTTATTTAATATGTCGCAATAATATAATAATGTAAATAAATAAGTATGCTACTTTTATACTGATCAATCAGAAAAAGTTGATGAAAGGACAATGTACAATCATTTAAAACGTAAATAAACTTCTGTGGTGGCTTAGTGGTTAGGACTTTGCCCCTGAGATCTGAAGGTTGTGGGTTCAAGTCCCAGCCTGGGCACCACTGATGTAAGTGTTGAGCAAGGTATCAACCCCACTTTACTGCTCCCTGTTGATAGCTGCCTCCATGTGTGCACATGTGATGGGTTAAATGCATAGGACAAATTTTGTTGTGGTGCACTGTGGTGTGTTCACAATGGTCGGCAATCACTTACGCTCACCCAACTTCATATAATGACAGTTCACTTGCTGCTTAATGTGTTACAGACCCCCAGAACCACACAGGTGCCACTTTAATACCTGTCATTGATGTTAATATCATGGTTGATCTGGAAATATATTACATTTTTAATGTGTTTGTGGTTTTGTGTATGTCTGTAATTGATGCACAAAGTAAGTGCAAAATAAAACTGGTAATATTTCAGAAACTATTTTTTTATTGATCAATGCATAAGCAATTTAATAAAAGAAGTAATTACCCAGGCTGAAAGGCAGGACACCTCAGTCAGCCAAACAGGACAAAATAAAGAACTGTCTACATTTATCAGGAAAATAAAAGAGCATCTGCAAAATTACAAACAAGATCATACACAAGCAAAAGATATATGAAAAGTTCAATGTAGACAGCAAAACAAAGAACAAAGAAAGAAAACATACTCGTTTTTGTATTGCACGCCAGGTGCTTCATATAAAGCGTTTATAAAGATTCCTGTGTTAAAAGTGTAATGTGCAGTGGATTACTGTAAAGTACAAAAGAGCTTGAGTAAATAAGGAACGTCCTCTCTCCATGGACAGAAATAGGGAAATATCTGAGGTTTTGTAAAGATTAAGTATAAAATGGCTGCATGGCTGATTACATCTGAAATGGAAAATGACATCAGATTTCATCAATCATCGTCATCATCATAATATCTGTTCCGTTTAATTTGCTCCTCTACAGTCAGTGATTCCAGCTCCTCCCCCCATAGGCAACTGGCTTCAGGAAGCAAACTGGCATCTTTGGTGTCAGAACTATCAAGCATCTCTTGGCTCCTCTGACCTCCACGCTGCTTGTCCGCCACGTCTCCTGACTCCATTCCAAAATCCATAAGATCATCCAGCAAAGAAAGGGCTGATTTTGTGCTGGACTCTTTGGTGTGAAAGTCCTCCTTTAAATCCAGCAACAGTCCTGAGCTCTCCCCAAATCCCGCAAATATGTCGTTCAGGAATTGTGAGGCGCTGAACGTTTTTTCTTTGTGAGGACCCTCACTAAACAAATCTTTGCCACATTCATGCCCTAGTTGTGCCCCTGATACATCCCCTGTGTTGGCACCTGGAGGTACGTGAGTTTCGTCCTTCTGCAGTAAATGTAAAACACTATTGACTTCCCGTTGAACAGCTGCCTGAGCTGAAGGTGGTGAAGATGAACTGAAGTCCAGTAAAGTCCTCTAAACCCACCCATGTGGCACCACTGTCTAATAACAAGTGACTGTTGTTGTTGTTGTTGTTGTTGTTGTTGTTGCTGTTTACATTGCCATTGGCTGTATCTATCACAGTCACCTTTACCGCATCTGCTTCTCCATTCCCGTCGCTTCCATTCAGTTTCTCACTTCCATTTTTCTTCATGTTTCCCACATTCTCAGTCACTTCAGTTTGTTTCTGATTGTCCACTCTTTCCTCTTCTTTTGCATTCTTCTGCTCTGGGCTTTTATCTCCATTCATCTCAGATACCTTTTCCTCTTCTTTTATTTCAGTTTCACCTTGCACTTTCTCTGCCTTTTCTTCAGTACCTTCTGATACCTCTTTACCTATGTCGGGTGCTTGGTTGGTGACTGCTGTAACTTCGGTTTGCACTGGAGGAGTCACTGATTTCTCTTCAGGTTTAGTGGCCTCTGCTGGGGCAGTCGTTTGGTTCCCACCATTTTCCTTGTGTCTTGTTTCTATCTGATTCTCATTACCAATGTCAGTTTTTTTTGGTGATGACCTCTCTCTCAGTGGTTGCTCTTTATTTTTGTCTTGTGGCACAGGCTCGTCTTTAGGAGGCCAAGTAGGCTTGACGACTTTGACCTCTTCCTCTATGCTGAAACTCTTCTTTGGGGCATCACTTTGCGGTGGCCAAACAATTGTTATCTTACTTGCTGAATTTTTGGCATTTTCATCCAAGTCTTTCTTCTCTGCTGGGAAGTTATTTTCTTTTGACATGTGTGATGCTTTGGTTTCTAATTTGACAGGAGGAACGCTTTTAACATAAACCTTTTCTGAGTTGTTCTGATTTTTTGAATTCCAAAGCTCCCTGTGGGGCTTTTCTCCAAATCCCTCATCGTAGTTTCCTTTGGACTTGAAGAGCTGTTTATAATGAGGCTTGCAGTACATTCGTCCATGGAGAGAGGCATAGTTTCCCAGGCTGAGAAGAGAGAGATAATATAACATATTTAGATTAAAAGAGAATTTTTTCTACAAAAGTTTGTTGAATATTCCATATTTTTAAAGTAATATATGGAATTAAATTAACTGTGTAAACAGGTGCTGAAATAGCTGTTTAACAATTTGAGCATTTAAATACTGAAATCACCATTTGGGTAATTGTTATGGTCAACTGGATAAAATATAATAGACAGGCTGACAAATCAGTAAAACACACATTTTTTATGTTTTTTTTTTTCAGAACTGTAAATGTGAAAAGTTTTACTCATATTTGCAAATGAGGTCATTATGTTATGTTACTCTGATACACAGGTGCTTAACCATGAGCTTGTTGCCAAGCACATATTGTTCAGGATGTGAAACGCCAGAGACGGTTTTATCGCAAACCTGTAGTAGATGGCAAGTCTTTATCAGCATTCAGCATTTTTCTGGTTAATTCCATTAGCTTAGTAGCTCTTCTGAGGCCGCCTACATCTGACAAGCGAAAACTACTGATTTCCCATGATATTTACATTTGACTGATAAAACATGCTTTGGAATGTATTCATCATTTCATAAACATGTGACCCACTGCCCAATATTACTTTATTTATTGATTTATTGTCTTTCTTTGTCTCTCTTTATTTTAATACCCTACTCTAGAATAATTAGATTTAGGTTTCTAGTAGGGATATGTGTTCTAACTTATTTGGATATTTGAATATCTTAGACTTAGTGAACATGTATTCAGTTACCAAGGGGAAAGAAAATGACTATACCTAAAAAACCTATAGAACAAAAAAGGACTTTGAAAATGTAGCTCAAAAAATAAGGAATAAAATAATAAAGGAAATTTATTATTAGTATCGGAGACTGTCTCTTAAGATGATATCATGAGCTCATATTAAGCTAAGAAATAAGAACTCATGTTCTACAAAATCTATTGTTTACTCCTCAGTGGATGATATGCCAGCATGTGTAGTTAGATATAAATCCATACTGTTCCTCAGTCACATCCCTAACAAATCACACTTTTTGTACAAAACAGTGTAATATTAGTTACAGTGGCTTCAGAAAGCATTTAACCCCCCTTCTCATTTTAAAAAGGTTATGTTGCAGCAAGATGATAGAATAACTTAAATAATTTTTTATTACTCTCAGTACCCCATAATGATAGTCAAAACAAAAGACAATTCTGTTCAATTATTAAAGAAACAACTGAAATATCACTGAAGTTTTCAGACTGTTTCCTAGTACCTAGTTGAAGCCCCTTTGGGAGTAATATCAGTTAAGGCTGTTAATAGATTTTTGATAGGGTTCAAATCAGGGCTCTGGTTGGGCCACTCTAGGACAGTCCGCAAGTTGTCTGCAAGCCACTCCCCCACTGTCTTTGATGTGTGATTTGGGTCATTGTCATGTTGGAAGGTAAACGTTAATCCATTAAGAATATCTCTGCATTTTTCTACATTCAGCATTCACTCAACCCAGACCAGTTTCTCAGTCCCTGCTACTGAAAAACACCATCATAGCATGATGCTGCCACCACCATGTTTCACAAAAAGGGAGAAAATGAGTGGTGTCTGCTTTCTTCCAGATACAATGTTAAGAACTGGGGCCAAATAGATATATTGGTTTCATCAGACCAGAGAATCTTGTTCATCACAGTCTGAGTCATTTTGAGTGCTACAATGGCTTTCATGTGTTTTGCACTGAAAAAAGGCTTCCATCTTTCTACTCTGCCTTAAAGCCCAGATTAGTGGAGGGCTGCAGTTATGGTTGTCCTTCTGGGACTTAGTCCCATTTTCACACAAGAACTCTGGAGCTCAGTCAGAGTGACCATCAGGTTATTGATCACAATTTCCCTTCTCCCTTGATTTCTCAGTTTGGCCGAGCAACCAGCTCTCAAAGAGTCCTGGTTGTACCAAACATCTTCCATCTGAGGATTATGGAGGCCACTGTGCTCTTGAGATCCTTCAGTACAGCAGAGTTTTTTTAAGACATCCCCAGATCTGTCTGGCTGTTCCTTTGACCTCATAAGCTGGTATGCTTTGTCAGCTATGAGGCCTTCTATAGAGAGGTGTGTGAGCCTTTCCCAATCATGTTCAATCAGTTTAATTGACCACAGATGGACTCCAATCAGCAGCGATTAAGAGAAATGGGAGGCACCTAAGCTAAGTGTTGTTGCAAAAGTGTCTCTCACTGTACATATTTACTTTATTTATTTAGAGTCCTGTAAAACAGAAAATCAGCATTGATTGTATATGTTTTAGATATCTGAATAACAGTTATCAATAATTTACCTGAGTTGGTTGTTGCAATGGGCACACCTGAAGCAACTTTTATGAAAGTTTTGTTTGTCCGCTACAAGAGACTCCATGGGATACACCCTCTTCCGACATGCCCGACACAGTTCGGACTCTGGCACTCTTGTTTTCTGTAAAAGAAAAAGTGAAAAAATTAGATTGAGGACATTTATCAGCAATAACAACGAAGATTTAGCAAAAAAAAAAAACTCATACACATAACAGTGTCAGTTATTATGTTAATGGCACACCAGACAAACAATAAAAAAGAGAGAATGTGTAAAACAAAAGTGATTAATGGAGGAACAAAAAGCATAAAACACGATTGAAATGAAAACCACAACAAGTCATCAACATTTATCCTTTTGGCAAATCCAGATCAGCTTACAGTACTGCTATATCAGGGTTCCCAAACTCTGTGCAAAACAGTTTGATGATTTCCTTCCTCAAAACATACTCCATACACCCGGCTATTAACTAACTGACCTGAAAAGAGTGTTTTTGAGTAGAGAAATCACCAAACTGTGGATATTGCTTTTTCTTGTTGGTGTAGTGTGGAGTGGTGTGTTTGCCCAGGTGGAAATCAATCCCCAATTGGTTATGGACAGGGAAGAGGTATTACCCACCACACTAAACCAACCAAATCATTGTTTAAGACAATACCAGCTTTAAGTACTTCAAACCTCACACAGTGCTTCAAAATTCAATGCCTTTATCATGTGACCAAACACACCATTGTTCATTTAGTAATCACTCCTTTTGCTTGTTAGTCTTTCCATGCTTTGTCACACAGTTTTACCAGTGACAACAGTCTCCTGCTGATGCGATACAGTCTGCGAGGTATGCTGTCCTGAGACTCCAAATCCCAAATTCTTGAAAATGTTCTCACTCTCTGCCCATGTCTGTTGGAAGCTCTTCAAAAGTTCTTCTGCTGAGGCCTCAGGTGGAACATCAAGAACAGGAACATTTCCTCGCACCACATCTGCGTATGTTGGAGGATCGTGGCGTGCCGTCGTACTCTGAGAATGAGACATCATCTCACTCCTCGACCCTGTTATCGTGTTCCCAAACTCATCAACAGTGGAGTAGTGTTCAGTAACAGATTTTGTCTCTGAGAACCCCATCGGTTCTGCTGATTCCTCCTGCTTCTCCAGGTTTTTTCTTTCCTCTCTCAGATATTGGTGGGCCTGCTCACCCATTTCAAATACATTCTTCAGGGCTTTGATATCAAAAGTAGGTATCTCCTCCTGCTGAGAAGGTTTTTTTTCAACCTCAGCATCTTCTGTATCACTGCCTAATCTTTCGGGAATTACAATGGGCTCTTTCCTAGTGTATAATTTTGGCTGTGGGGACTCAAACTTATTGACAAGTTTGGACAAGTCAACCTTAGGCAGATCATCTTTCATCCTTTCGTGGAGGTCAATAGGGATGTCTGTCTCATTGTCATCTGTCTCTGGTCCTAGCCGCTCTGGGATGTCAATTGGATCCTTCCGCACATAATTGGGATTCATCTCTGCCCTCTGAGCCTCCTCAAAAAACTCCCGCTTGTCTTTGACAGTCATCATGGAGTCACCATGGATCTCCATGCATGACTCCAACATGGACGATTCTGTCATGTGGGTCTCAATAGTGATTTCTTGGCTGCTAGATGAGCGTGACTCTTCCATTTCACCTTGCACCTTCACCATGTACTCAGGCAAAGGCATGGGAGGAGGTGTCACACAATGGGAGAGCTTGGCAGTTGTATCTCTCAATTTGGCTAGCTTCTCCGAACGGCTCACAGTTGGAGAGGGCGTAGCTCTGTGGATACCTGTGGGAGTGTCTGAGCAACGAGGGGGCGGTGTTTGGGTAGCACCTGATCTGTACGGTGGTGGTGGAGAGGAGGTCACTCTGAAAGGAGAATCTGTTCTCCGGGCTGTCTCAATGCAAATATATGTGGGAGATGGAGTTCTCATCCGAAGCTCTGGAGGCATTATTTTGGAGTCATTACTTTTGTTCTCACTCTGCTCTTGAATAGTTTTCTCCACAACCTTTTTCTGAGTCTCTACTTTAGCTGAACCAATGCTTATTTTAGATATTTTCTGAGACACTCCACTGGCAGCTTTCTTCTCTTGTACAACACTTTCTATCTTTCCCAAGACATGTCCCTGTAAAAAAGTTAGTTTTGCTTGAGCAAGGTTCCACACATAAACAATGATCTCCTGAAGTTTTTGTTTATTGAACTGTGCGCGGCATAATTCTGCCTTTTCCTCAGCTCCTATCAACCAGTCAGGGACCATACTCAGCATTAGCTTGACTGACTTGGCATCCATTTTCACTGTTTTTTCTTGCATATTCTTGATATGACTCAACAGTTTCTGCATTTCCTCACACTTTTGAAAATCTGTGGTATCAGATCCAATTGTCATCTCTGATGTCTGTGTATCTTTAATGTCCATCTGGCTAGACTTCTCCTGAAGGTGTTTAATGGCCTCCTCTCCATCTGGTGGAATCTTAATTTGCTTCTTCACCTGAAATTTTCCCTTTTGTTGCATACTTTGCTGTTGAACTGTGCTCTGAGTGACCACTCTCTCTTCGTGTACTACATGTTCTTCTTTAAAGGCGTGCTGAGCCTGCACGATTGTCTGACCTGAACCTTGATTAAGAACCTCCACAGACAAGTGTGGTTGCCTATGATGTATCTCCACTGATGGTTTGGGGCACACAGGTGGCGGTTGCTTAATCTCCTTCTTCAGTTTTTGCTTGGGTGTTTTCAGCTGTATCTCCAGTTTGGCATCCTTGGTCATTTGCTCTGCTTGTTCCTGTTTCTCCACTCTAACCTCTTTTTCTGAAAGACCAGTAGATGTTTGGGAGCACACCTGATCTGCACAAACCTGAGATACATGGTGAACATTCTTTGCATCTGTTTTCTGGATTGATTCTTTCCTTTCTTCCTGTTTCAAATCTTTGGGCACTTTAAACGTTTTAACTTTAAAGCTCGGGGTGACTTTTGGGATCTTAGTAGGTGGTGAGGAAACCCTTTTTGTCTCCTCAGTTATGGTTTCTTCTGCTTTTACAGAGACAATAGACTGACATTGAACAGATGTTAAAGACTGCTGCATAGATTGACTGTGGTCTTGCTTGGAGATGGTTGTATGAGAGCTTGACTTGACATTTTCAAGGTGTTCAGTTGCTGCTGAAGGGATTATAGTTGTCTGAGCTTTGACTTCAGTTGTAGCCTGAGTGATAGTAGTAGAGGTCTGCTTTTTATCTGAAGTAACACTACTTGACTCTGTGCCTGTTTTCTTACTGACTTTTGGGAAGGAAGGCTTGCTCAACTTAAAGCTTGGAGGTACTTTTTCTGTGGATGGGGGTAGAGTGGCTTTAGAGGGAATCATTTTTACAGACTTTTCTTGGGGTGCTGTGACCAGCTTTTTCACAGGCTCTAGTTCTGTAGGGTGTGTCTGTAGTGTTTCAGATGTAATATGTGACTGCTTGATTTGCTGTGTACTGGTCTCATCAGTTAAAGCCTGAAACTGCAGGTTAACAGGAGGAGATGTGGGCGTGGTAGCTGCCTTGTCCTTTTCAGCTTCCTCTCTTTGCTTACGATATCTTTCTTCTGCAAGCATTAGTGGCGTCTTGAATTTTCTTGCAAACGTTTGTGGCTTAGGAGCAACTGACTCAGGGCTTGGTGGGATCTTAATTGGAGGAATGAACGTTTTTTTAGGTCGAGGTGGCTCCCCAGACTCCACTTTATTTTCTGGTACTACTGATAGGGTGTCAGTGATGGTTGGTGATGGCATTTGATGTCCCTTTATGTTGTCTTCATGCTTCTTCACTATAACTTTGCTTTCTGTTGTAATATGTGTCACTGTTTCTTTCTGCTCAGGTGCGGATGGTTGGGATGGAGGAGGAGGAGGTGGTGGGGGAACAGGAGTGCTTTGCTTTTTCTGCCACTTTAACTTGGGTGGTTCTTGTTGCTTAGGAGGCTCAGCCTTGGGCACTTTAAACAGAGGTCGGCCTTTTGGTTTTCCAAGACTTGAGCTGAGTTCCTGCTGTGATGGGGGAGGAGGAAGCAGGTCCTGAGGAGGTGGAGGAAAAAATTCAGCTTCTGCTTCAATGGCAGGTGGAGGTGGTGGTGGTGGAGGAGGAAGATCGCTATCCTGCCTCATGACCAAGGGTGGACGAAGAGGGATGTCAGTCTCTGTCACTGGAGATGGAGGGGGTGGAAGTGAGAGCTCAGACTCAGAAGGTGGTGGAGGAGGGAAGTTTGGAGGAGGGGGGAAGTGTATTTCTGGCTGGGGCTTCTTTTTGATCATTCCCCTAGGATTGAGGTTCCGATTCAGACTTTTAATATTTTGCTCAGTTTTAAGACTCTTGATATTTTGTTCTGACTTCATATTCTTCATGTTCTGCTGTTGTGAAATGATGGTACCAACCGTTGTGACTTCAGTCTGAACCTGTGTCACCGTCTTTGTTTCTTGAGTTTGTTTCATGGTTTCAGTTGTTTGTTTAGTCTCTTTTGCTTTGTGCTCACCTGACCACACGGCAGCATTTTCCTCCTTTTTCTCTTCTTTTATCTCCTTTCCTACATTCTTTTTCCTTACCACCACAGGACTAGGGATGTGCTGTTTCTGTTTTACATCTTTCATGTTTATCTTCTGTGAAACTTGGGAGGACTCGGACTGACTAACAGCTGTCACATGCTTGGTTGTTGAATGTTGCTTTTGGCTTTGGTCAAGTTTGACCTCAGTTTGTTTTTGGACCTTGTGTGGTTCAGTACTCTGTTGTATGTTTTTGGAAATCAGTGTATTTGCTGACTTTGAATCACCCTTGGATGTAGCAGGACATTCACAGGGCTCTTGCTGAATAGGCCCTGGATTATGCAAAGGAGCTTTATCTCTTCTGGGAGGATTCGTTTTTGACTTGTGGCTTGACTGTTCTTTCTTCTTCATAAGACATTTAATAGTTCCCTGAACATCTCCCTTGATGACCTCCTCCTTATCTATTTGGGTTTGATCCTGTTCATAAAGGGATTTAATTGACGATTGTATGTCACCTTCTGTGCTCGCTCTCCTCTGCATATGCTGGGATGAGGCAGGTTCCAGTAAGAGCTGAATGGTACCCTTTACATCCCCTTGTTCATTCACTTGATGCTGGAAAACTTTCTTCTCAGTGGAAGCCTCCTGTAAACTTAGTAAAGCACTATGGATGTCACCTTTAACAATTTCCTCCTTCTCTACCTCTTTCACAGCCTGTTTTGCTTCCTCAAGGGATCTTAAAGTGCCCTTGATGTCACCTGCAACCAAGTCGTCAATAATGACTTCCATCTTTGCAGTTGATGATTTCTCAAGGGATTCCAATGCGCTCTTAATGTCTCCAGGAACAATCTCAGGCTTCTCTAGTCCTTTAAGTTGGTTCTGGGCCTCTTCAAGTGACCTAAGTGTGGTGTTGATGTCACCTTTTACCACCACCTCTTTCTCAACAACCTTGCACTGATTTGCTGCTTGTGATAATGAATCAAGAGCTGCCCTCAAGTCTCCTTTGACAATCTCTTCTTTCTGGAGATTGTGTAAAGAAAGCACTGGTTCCATCATAAACACCTGCACAGTGTTGTGAACATCCCCTGGAACAATATCATCTTCAGCTACAGTCCGTCCATAGCCCTGGTGATTATTCTTCAGGATTATTTTTGTTTGCTCCACATCACCTCCAATAATTTCCTCTTTAATCTTTCCCTCAGAGGTTTCATCTGATCCTAGCTGAAGTTGTTTCAGGTACTCCAGAGCTCCAGATTCAATGCAAGTTGAATAGAAACTCACATTGCCTCTTTCTGTATCACCCACCTGTATTTTAGAGCCTTTCACATCAGGATTGGACAGCAGCATATGCAAAGTCCCACGAACATTTCCTTTAATGACATCCTCTTTTACAAGTTGGTTTTCTTCTTCTTTGTTGAGAAGTGAATATATAGTCATCCTCACATCTCCTTTCTCATCTTCTTGAATTAAAATGCCACGTTTTGAAGCTCCTTCCTTCTTCAACAGATTGTTGATGGCCTCTTGTATATCTCCTCTGATGATTTCTTCCTTATCTACATTACCTTCTCTATCCTGACTAAAGAGCTGTTGGACCGTCGTGTTGATATTTCCCCTCTCCTCGGCATCAACTGTGATCACTCTTTCTGTCTTCTCATTCCTGTTAAGCAGGTTCATCATGATGTTACTCAGGTCTCCTCGAATAACCTCCTCTCTTTGAATCTCTGGAGTTTTCTGATTCAGTAGGTTGTACTTGGCCATTCGAACGTCACCAATCTCATTTGCTTCTATAAGAATGCCTTGAGAGTCAACCATTTTCTGACTGTAAAGTTCCTCCAATGTCTCTTTGACACTCTTGCCAACAATCTCTGTCTTCTCCACACTTGTCTCATTAAATTCAGTCAGCGGTGTGGTTTCAAATAGCCACGTTGTTGTCTTCACGTCGGCTTTGGGAATTTCCTCACGGGAAACCAAGGTTTCTGTGTTGTCAGTGTCCTTGATACGATCAAGAGGTTCTTTTTCGAAGAGCCACACTGACTGCTTTACATCTCCCTTCACCACTTCTTCTCTTGTTACTTTCTCCATTTCATTGTATTCTGAACCCTCTCCATGGATCTTGTCAATTGTATGGGTTTCAAACATCCATGTAGCACTTCTCACATCACCCTTTTGAATCTCACTTACACTAACGGTTCTTACGTACTTCTGAGACATCTCATCACTTTCAAAACGCTGCTTGTTTGTTTTGACATCCCCACCTTGAATGTCCGCCACTGTCTTAATAGTGACTTTCATATCCTCAGCAATTTCATCAAGTGGTTGCGTTTCAAACCTCCACCTGGCTGTGCTGACATCTCCTTTTTGTACATCTTCCTGTGTAACTGCTTTGATGACATAAACCTCATCTGTGTCTCTTATCAAGTCTAATGGCTTCGTCTCAAACAGCCATCTTGCCCCAATCACATCACCTCTCAGAATTTCTTCCTTGGTGACTGTAGTCACTTCATGAAAGTGTCCCTTCTTGTCCTGAATAGCATATAGTGGTTGGGTTTCAAACATCATGGTGTAGTTTTTCACATCTCCTTTTTCAATTTCCTCACATATGATACTCTGAAGCTTGTTAATCTCTGTCTCAGAAGAATCTTCCTGGATCTTATCCAAGGAAAATGTCTCAAAGATAAAACGGCCTTTGTCAACATTACCTCCTTGAACATCGGTCACTGTGCGCACCACAGAGTCTTCAGCATTCTCCTTGATTGAATCAATAGGCTGATTTTCAAACATCCAGGTGCAGTTGACCACATTTCCTTTCTGTATGTCCTCAACCTGACGAGACTTCAGTTGCTGCATAGTCTCCACAGAAGAAGAGGTCATGATGTCTGATGACTGGTTCTCAAATACATATTTCATTCTTGATACGTCTCCAGATTGAACATCGATCTGTGTGACCCTCTTAAAGTTACCATGATCCTCCCCTCCTCTGATATTCTCCAAGCTTTCGGTCTCAAACAGAAATCGAGCCAGACGCACATCCTTACCTTGTACGTCATCTTGTTTCACTGTGCATGTTTTCAAGACAGTCTCTGACTCATCTTTGATACTGTCAAGTGTCTGGGTTTCAAAGAGCCAGGTGCAAGTTTTAACATCCCCTTTCTGTACCTCTTTGGTGTCCTCTGACTTGACCTCTGCTTTTTCATACAGCACATCCATTGGCTGAGTCTCAAACAACCATCTGCATGTCTTGACATCACCTTTCTGGATCTCAATGGACTCGTTTTTTCTGTTGTCTTCTTCTTCCATGTTACTGAAGTACTTGATCCCATCAAGTGGCTGAGTTTCAAATAGCCACTTAGCTGTTTTGACATCACCTGATTCAATCTCCTGTTTAGAAATTCCTTTGATGATCTGAAATTTGTTTATACTTTCATCAAACTGATCAATCTGTCGTGTTTCAAACATCCATTTACAGCTTCGCACATCACCTTTCACAATTTCTTCCCGGTGTACAGTTTTGACCTCGTGGTAGTGTCCTGAGCTGTCTTGAATTGCGTATAAGGGTGTGGACTCAAACAGCACTCTGTTTGATTTCACTGATCCACTTGTGACACCTTCCACTTCTATTTTCTGTGCATCTGTGCACTTGCTTAGATCCATGGTCTCAAACATTTCCTTACAGTTAGTGACATCACCCTTGTCCAGTTCTTGTAGCCTAACAGTCCGACTGATCTCTTTTTTCCCCTCTCTGATTTGCTCAAGAGGTTTACTCTCAAATAACCACTTCTGATGCCTTACGTCTCCTTTCTCCTCCTCTGATGCAACAACTTTTTCCAGTTTTCCAACTTCTGGCAACTCTTTCAGATTTTCCATTGGCACTGTCTCGAAGAGATGCCTGGTTGAAGATACATCGCCTCCTAAGATATCCTCTGGTTTGAGGGGCCTGGCATTAGTATTGTCTTTAAGTGCATCCATGGGCTGTGTCTCAAACACCATACAGTGTCTTCGAACATCTGCTCCTACAATTACCTCCTTTTGAGTTTTGGTGCTCTCCCATTCCTCATCTTTGATTTGATCCAAGGTTTTTGTCTCAAAAAGCCATCTGCCCCGATTCACTCCACCATCATAATTCTCTTCCATGGAGACCCCACAGATTATCTTAACTTTAGTGGGGTCTTTGTTTATCATATGTAGAGGCTGGGTTTCAAAGAGCCAGCGTGATGTTTTCACATCACCTTTTTCTGTCTCCTCACGTCGGACAGTTGTAATCTGCAGCATTTCACCAGAATCACCTCTAATAACACACATGGGTTGTGTCTCAAACATTCTTGTTGTAGTTTTGACTTCTCCTTTGATTTCTTCCAGCTCTGACTTCAGCTGTAGGAAGTGAAACTCATCAATAGTCTCAGTGTGGCCAAGA
The DNA here is from genome assembly GCA_037576955.1 of Lepidarchus adonis. Taxonomy (NCBI): domain Eukaryota; kingdom Metazoa; phylum Chordata; class Actinopteri; order Characiformes; family Lepidarchidae; genus Lepidarchus; species Lepidarchus adonis. The sequence goes on from JBBIGC010000104.1 coordinate 2,287,633, forward strand.
GAATCAAGGTGCTGGGTTTCAAACAAATATCTTGCAGTTTTAACATCTCCACCTGTGATGTCTTTGGCATATGCCACCTGCCCCTCTTGATCATCTTCTTGGTAAATTTTATTCATGGAATCCAGAGACTGCGTCTCAAACAACCAGGTTGCAGTTCGGACATCTCCTCTCGCTAGATCTGTTAGCTTTCCACTGTGATCTTCTGAGTCAGGCATTTCTGTACCTAGAGCAGCAATAGGCTGTGTTTCAAACACCCACGTTGTGTATTTCACATCTTTTCCAGCTATGATTTCTTGCTGAGCAATGTTCCTGCTTTCATTTTCATCTGGTGTATCATCTTTGATTGAATCGAGCGGTTTATTCTCAAACATCCAGCGCATAGATTGTACCTCACCTTTCAGAATCTCATCCCATTCCATATACTCTCTTTCTGGACTCATACACTTCCCAGGACTGCTACCATTGTTCTCAAACACGTATCTTGCTTGTTGTATATCACCACTCACTTCTTCATCACTGTCCATGTGAGAGTGTTCCATTTCAGTGATGAAGTCTCGCTCCAAGTTTTTGCGTACCTCTGGATGAATGTGCTTGTACAGTCGTTTCAACTCGTAGAGGTTCCTCTGCTTTGAGTACTGCTCCTTGGTGACTGGGTATTTTTGAGAAGCACCTTGATCAGCTGGCTGGGGAGAGGCACAGTTCTTTGGGACCTCTATAGACACCTGAAGTAGGTCAGTGGTGTGTGGTGGCGAGGGGAACTGCTCAATGGTTTCATAGTGGGCAGCCGCAGAGGCAGAGGAAGTGGAGGAGGTTTCCTTCACAGTTTTGGTAACAGATTCGTAACTACCTTCTGTTGCAGTCTTTGATGATATGTTAACCGGTGCCCACTCAAACTGGTTGTAATCAAGATCAATCTTTGTTTTTGAGGGAGGAAAAGAAAGCTGTTTGAGTCAAAAGATTATGGACAAAATATTCTGATGAGCTACTATGTTCTCATACTATACTATATGTTAATTAATATAAATTAATACAAAAATATGAAAGAAAAGTTTATACAATCAAATAATTTGATATTTGGCCATGAACGACTACATTTTTATTAGACAAATTGACAACACAATGTTTTTGTTTTACTATTATGAAGCATTACAAATTCTAAGAGTGCGTTTTTATTCAGACTTCAGAAAAAGCACAACAGAGATTTTGCTTCAATTTTCCAAACAGGAAAGTATCCTAATGAGGTACTCAGATGAAAAGGCACAAATGAACCTTCATTACCTTAATGTGTTTGCTTGGAGCGGCTTCTTCTATGCTTTTTTCATGCTGTTGTTTCAACGCTTGGGTGGAAACTTTAGGGAGCTCCTGCCCCCCAATCACAACCACTGAGGGGAACAGAAGAAAAAAAGAAAAGCAAGAGTCAGAGTTTAATAAGACGTATAAGAAGTAAATGCACTATACTTTACTATATTAGGACTGTGGCTATAGTCTGTACGTCTCCTTGCTATTATTTGCACAGGATATTAAACCTACCCTTTTCATCGAAATGGTTCCCAAAACCGGATGCTACACTTTGTTGAATTTTCTGATCCTGTGATACCTGGAGCAGCGCAGCACATTATACACAAACAATTAATATTACATTTCACCAAAACAAAACATCTATTTTGAACGCAGTGTACCTGCATGTTGTGACTCTCTCTCACACTGCTTTTCATAGTCATTTCTGAGGAGCTCACCACCTCCTGTTAACAAACAAATATAACACATACACATCACCAGTGTTGTGCAAGTGAGTGCGAATAAGTAATTAGTTGTAGTAACCAGTTACATCTATCAAAAGTAATTTAATTAATTCACAGATTTCCACATATACAAGTAATTATTTACTAAGGAACAGAAATGTTGCTTTCTAAATGTTTATTTCAGTTAATGCACACCGGTTTATTGTCTTGATGTGGCACTGTGTGGGATAAAACAGCTGTCAAATCTGATCACATGTTCTCATCATTTGTATCCTATGTGCATAAGGTGTGTGAGTTTCAATGCTTTGCTTGAAATGCTCAATAAAAATGAAAGAAAAAATGAAATACGATAAGGGCATCCATGCTAAGAATAACTGTTTCTAGACAGAACTACCTCATTTTTCCTTGTAGACAATATTCCCCCTAGATTTGTGCAATCACATTTACATTTTCAGAAATAAAAATCCTTTGAACTGAATATTTTTTAAATTGCCCTTGAATTGACTCCAGAGTTGTCATTTTATTTTTCTATCTAAATGTAAATGTATTGTTCTGTAAAAGCTCATTTAAGGCAATCAGATCCTAAGGACCATCCTACATTTAGGGATTTACATTGACATTGATTGTACTTCAAGGGATATTTCAGTTCTGACTGCACCAGATCCACGTCTTGTATTTAAATCTGCAAATTGCACACCCTGTCTTCCTGTTAACATTACCTGTCTCTGCTGGAACTGGTACTGTGTCACTGTGCTTTGGGAAGAGGAAGAGGAGCTGACGTTCTGACTCTCAAACTGTTTCTTCACGCTGGCCAGACCACCTGGCAAAGAGCATGCCTCAGAGTCTTCCATGACCTACACACACACACACACACACACACACACACACACACACACACACACACACACACACACACACACACATTACTGCGTGTTGCTCTTCATTTTGACCTGTAGGAGGCATCACAATGTTAAAA
>JBBIGC010000104.1:2290450-2304811 GCA_037576955.1 Lepidarchus adonis
CTCATTCTCTCCCTATTTCTCTCTCACACACACAATCACAATCTTATCTTAGTCTCCAGACCTGATGTTCAAAGATATTGAACTAAAACTGCCCACTATGATCACCCTAACAGGAAGGTAAACATGAAAACAATGATGGAATGGAGAGAGAGAGAGAGAGAGAGAGAGAGAGAGAGAGAGAGAGAGAGAGAGAGAGAGAGAGAGAGATGGGTGTTGGCCCAGGAAAGCCTGGAGAAGAGCGATGGGTAGAGAGAGCGTCTGTTAGACTGATCACCACAGTGCTGTGATGTCAGGTTGCTAGGCAACAGTAGGAGAGAATCTCCAGCAGGGTCACTCCTGATTACAGAGTGCTTCCACACACACACACAAAACACACACATACACGCACACATGCGCGCGTGCCCACCCGCACACACACACACACATGGCTAAAAGCAGTTGAACTTGCTGAAGTTGGCACTGTTTGTTGGTGTTTTCTGTCCCACAGTAATAAGAATCACTAATGATAAAAGACGGTCAGCGTGAGTCAGAAGGATGTTTCCCTCACATGTTCTCTTGCTATTTGCACAGTTTTACCTTTAAAAAAAAACATGATGTTGATGATGATGATTAATATTGTTATTATCATAAGCAGTATATGCGTTTACCAAACACTGTCTTTACCCAAAATAAAGCTCCTACAAGCGCCTTGTTGCAGTGACATTGTATAGAATATTATGGCTACATATGAGCTAATTCATTAATTAATCAGAATTTCTCTTTAAAAGCGTGTGTATGTTAATCTGGACACTGAGAGTTACAGATGCACCATACAATATCTGATATTTTTACCTACATGGTTGTCAATGCCAATACATAAACATTTAGAAAGTGTAGCAATTGCAGCTACATGCATTAGCATCGTGTAGAGTTATAACATTCATTTGCTAAGGGGAACCGATGCCTTAAAGTGAATAAAATGCACAGTAGTACAACATTGCTTGTTTTGCTCTGAGTATATACAGTATATACAGTATATACAGTATATACATCAGCAAAATTGATGTTAAATATCTATCAAATCAAAACATCTGTTTGGTGCCACTACATCTAAGTTACGTATGTGCCAGTGCCAACATGAGTCACTTTACATTACTACAAGGATGGATCTGCTAACACTTCTGAAGTGTTGTGTGTAAATGGCATTTCTCAACAGTTTTTATTTTAAAAAGTTTGTTGCATGTTTTTCTTCTCATAAATAAATAATTAAATAAAAAAGTTAAGCAAAGCTGTCGTTACAATCAGAAGAGAACTTAACAAACAGAATGTACGTTTGAAATATGAAATGGGAAATTAAACATTAATTACAATCGGAAAACTGTGGAGGAAAATCTTAAATTTTAAGCAAGAGTGTGTGTGTTCAGAAAGCACATATGATCAAAATTGCAGTTAAATGTATGTAACTGTTTACAAACCCTATTTACAGAAAAGTTGGGATATTTTGAAAAATAAAATAAAAGTAATTAGTGAAAAAAAATATTGAACTGACAAAATGTGTAACGCCTGCAACACACTCAAAAAAGTTGGGACAGAGGCTTTTTAACCACTGTGTTACATCACCTTTCCTTGTTGTTGCACTTCTTAATTGTTTGTAAACTGAGGAACACTTTCGTTCTTGATTCAAGACTCCAGCTACTCAATAGTCCATGGTCACTGTTGTCTCTTCTCTTCATGACATTTTCAACAGGAGACAGATCTGGACTGCTGGCAGGACAGTCAAGATCGCACACTGCCTGCAAATCCACATAGATGTAGAATGAGCCCTGCCATTGTCTCTGTGAAATGACCATAGACTTCCTGTGAAAAGCCATCACCTGTATCAGCTGTACAGCTTTCACAATATTATCTACTGTAGATGATGAAAAAACTACAATTCTTGCAATCCTGCATTAAGAAATGTTCATTTAGAACTACAGTCAAACCCTGTTAGCTTAAAATTGGGCAACTTTATTATTCTACAAACGTAAATGCTTATTTACCTGTCCCAACTTTTTGGGGAGTGTTACTGACATCAAATTCAAAATGAGCTTTTATTTAAAAAAAATACAAGCAAACAAGTGATTCACTGAAAACATTAAAACATTATTTCTTTAAACTTTTTTCAATTAAAGAGAGTTTACAAACAGCAGATTAAAAAACTTAATTGAAAAGAAATGTCCCAACTTTTCTGGTTTGTAGAAGCTACCTGTTAGCATTACCCAACGAAGTCATCATTGCTCTCAGTTTCAGATGAAGGTTTAAGGATTTTCTAAAATAAACAAACACAAAGGCCATTAGAAAAAACTAGTTATATCAGCCAATTCAGTGCTGATATCTAAATCTTTCCAAAAAATAACACATTTCTTAGACTTTCAAAGGTATTGGCTTCCCAAAATATGCTTTATTTTGGAAAACTACAGTGTACGTCCGAAACCTCCTTGCTCTGATTCGAAGCGAAAAAAAAGTAGCACATTCTGAACAAAAAAAGATCACAGATTTCAAATCAGAAACATTCCAAAATAACCAAAAATTATGCATTTGTCAGAGATAATCAGAGATAAAAAATTCTGATACATTTTGGGGATTGATGATAGAATATTGTGACAGTTAATGATGAGGAAATTAAGTATACTTTGGTACAAAAAATATGATCTTTATTCTTTTGGCTTTTTAAAATAATGTCACCATGTAGTTGGTTAGTATAGTGCATGCAGTTTACTACAACACTACGAATGAAATATGACGACCACTGATTGCTTCATAAATTCGTATTTACATTTAAAACCGGGACCTTGCCCTCACACATACTGTAGCACTGTGCAAAAAAAATGTAAACAAAATAAATTGGTCAATTAAAAATAAAAAGGAAATGTGAGCTCCGAACTACTATTTACAATATAAACATTGAACAAGAGGATGGGAATAAAGCACATCGATGCTGGTCCCAGTACAGTCACATATACTAGCTCTCTGTCTCATACATATATACTATATATCTCTCTGGCTCTTGTGCATGCACACTCACACACTCACTCTCTCTCTCTCTCTCTCTCTCTCTCTCTCTCACACACACACACACAGATAATATGCATCCAGATGGCAGTTTTAAGTGGCATGTAAAAGTGCTCCTCTACAGTGTTGAGTACAGAGGTGAAATACCGAGTGCCAATATGTACATTGAGAATCACCACTGGGTCACGAATTCAACAGAAGAGCTGATGTCATAACCATAATATTCAAACAAACTGATATTGGCCCGGCAGATTTCACAACAGACACTTGGAGCCTCAGACGGGACAGATCAGTCGTTCTTTTTAAGCTGACGGCCCTCTGCCAGCTAACCTGCACAATTGTTTTGGAAGATATCTTCTCTGTCGCTATGGAGAAATGAGGAGACTAAGAGGTTTTAGAAGAGAGACATTCAGTAAGGTTACATTACTGTCATGGACTCGCATTCACAAAATAATCGCAGCACTGAGATCATTTTAAGGTGGCAGAGAGAAAGAGCGGCACTGTCTTTGTGGCAGGTAAGAGGATCTTTGGGGTCCAGTGATTTTGTTCAGTGGTACATTAGCCGGAGTGGACATTCAGGCTTGCTCTGGTCTGCCGACCACACACTGACCAGGAAGAAAAGGGAATGTGGTCTTGTATTCGACTTTGCTCCATATGCTTAACAAACTGTTTCGTTGAGGGTTTCGATCACTATAGTGAGACAATGACATTGTTAACTCAGAACTTGAGTTTCTTGAACATCCCTTACTTACTTATCTTTTTTTCGTCTTCTGATTTCTTTTTTTTTTCTTTTCTTTTTTTGTTAAATAAGGCAGCGCAGCAATACATCTCTAGCTATGATTATGTAAAACATTCCCAAACATATCCCAGAGGCAGTAAATCTCCCAAACCTCAAAATGATGCTGTGCTCACAACAAAGAGGCAGTGCAGCCTCCGGAGTGACCCAACAGATTCCTGTTCTTACACTTTTTGTTCCATATGTAATGTCACGTGTAAAGACGGACCATCAGTTGCCTTTATTAAAGTTCCACAATCTCCCTATCCCACGACAGACTTGCCCTTAGATAAAATAATTCACACAATCAAACGTATGATTAGAAAATTTCAACATGGTGTTTTAAAAAAATGAGCTAATGTAACAAAAATGTGCAGGTATATAATAATACGTATTCATAAGAAGGACACCAGTGGTAGTGGCAGTACTAGCTACTGATGACCGTGTAACAGTTTCCTATAGTCCTCAGGATTGTTTTACAACACTCGAAATGAAAAGACATACCCACCACCTCCGCTCTACACAAACCATCCCGTTTCATACCAGAGTCTTTCTTAACAGTAACAGTCACACTCGCAAGTGCGCATGTGTGTGTGTGCGTGACAGTGTGTGTTTTGCATGTCTGTGCCCTTATGTGAACGTACTTTACCTTCTCTGTGCACACACACTTCCACCACCACCACACAGCAATACATACACACACACACAAGCTCAGTTTGGCATGGGTTCCAAAACTTTGCAAGTCCATACCCCCTATTCCGTCATTGTATCTGTAAACAGTGTCTCACTGAAATGATAGCGTGTCCTCTTTTGGTCCGACCCTTTGTTCCTGTCCCTCGTTTGTGTGCAAACCTCTCCAGGCCTTTCATTTCTTCCTATCACGTGTATTGTCTTTTGCATTGTCCTCCTTCTCGCGCCTCTCCTTCTCATACTTGTCTTTCTCCGACTTGGCCACGCTGTTGTAGGAGGGTGGCGAGGCTGAGGAAGGGGTCATGTCTGTCTTGTCCGATGCTGAGTTCTCATGGAACTTGCCAATCACAAGCACCTCCTTCTCTGGTGGCTGCTGACCGCCATCCTGCAGCCTCTGCCGGTACAGGTTCGAGGCCTTTTTCACCGTTATACGGATTCTGTATCGGCGGAAGGCCCTCTGGATGATAATGGCTGACATCTCCTCTTGCTTGCGGCGCAGCGTGGTGGTGATGGGCTCATATGATACCTTCGAGGGGTTCGAGGCCATAAAACGTTCCTCCATCTGCCCACGCAGTGCATCCATTTCGCCTTCCTCACCCAGAACTCGCAGAGTGAAGGCAAACAGGATATCCAGGCAGTGGATACGATCGCCACTAACCATTGGCAGGTCCATGGCAATCAGTTGGATCTTGTTGGGTTTGGGGATACGCAGCGGTGGGTCCAATGAATCAGCAAAGTCAGACAACTTGTCATACTCCACAAATTGCGTAGCGTTGGGGTCAAAACGCTCCCACACCTCATAGAACATCTCAAAGTCATCCTCACTCAGTGGCTCAGCGCTTTCTTCAGTGGCCACACTGAAGTTCTCCAGGATGACAGCAATGTACATGTTCACCACTATCAGGAAGCAGATGATAATGTAGCTGACGAAAAAGAAGATGCCTACAGAGGGGTTGCCACAGTCACCGCGGTATATGTTGCCTGGGTGCTCTGTCTCACTGTTGCAGTCTGGCTCACGTTTATTCAGAATGGGTGCCAGCAGACCATCCCAGCCGGCTGATGTGGTGATCTGAAAGAGGCACAGCATGGAGTTGCCAAATGTCTCAAAGTTGAACATGTCGTCAATGCCAGCCTCATGCTTCACATAGGCAAAGTTGGACATGCCGAAGATGGCGTAGATGAACATGACCAGGAACAAGAGGAGTCCGATGTTGAAAAGGGCAGGAAGGGACATCATTAAGGCGAACAAGAGGGTACGGATGCCCTTAGCCCCCTTGATGAGGCGGAGGATGCGGCCGATCCTGGCCAATCGGATGACTCGGAATAAGGTAGGAGAGACAAAGTACTTCTCAATCATGTCTGAGAGGAACATACCTGAAAATGGAAGGCAAATTTACATTTTGAACATTGTATTGGAAGAATTCCCACATGTGGAAAAATCTATAAACAAACACAATCATTATGACCCATTGTGGCCATCAAAAAACTGGGCTGACAGCTAAAAGCCAAGATGACCAGATGTCAATTTAGCTACTACACATATATAAATAACATTGCATCGCTATTCATTGTTTGCTGCTTTTTCTCATGATTTTTAGCTAGCATTTTGCAATAGGTATTTCTATGTGTGTATGCGCACACACACACACACACACACACACACACACACACACACAAATACTAACTGTTAAAAACTAATCCTATTTAGAGCTTTATTCTTCTTTCTCTTCAGCACTTACCAACTATAGACAGAATCACAACCACAAAGTCGAACACGTTCCAGCCGATGGTGAAAAAGTAGTGTCGCAGGGAAACCATCTTTAGCACACATTCACCAGTGAAGAGCACGATGAAGACCAGGTTAATCCAGTAGAGGATATTGTCCATTTCTTCAGTCTGGTCATCTGTCTCCACCATCATTGTCACCATGTTCAGGCAGATCAGGATCATAATGATGATGTCAAAGGCTTGCTTGGTGATCAAATCAAAGATAAGGCCCTGGAACTTGTTCTGAAAGAATGTCACATAAAAATTTAAGTTACAAAATGTGCGCTAAAAATGTGTGTTACATAAAGTCAAGTAACCACAACCACAATGGTGTTTAAAGAACCTAACTAATGGCTACTAAGGTGTATAAACAGCAGATTTACTCTTTACAATACTCAAGTAAAATTTTGCTTTTATGCTTTATGAATCTTAGTCATTAGGCATTATAGGAAAGAAAGCGCATACCGTAGGTCTGGGGATGGGTTTCTGGGGTTTTTTCGAGCCAAGCTTCTTCATGGCATTGTAGTACTTCTTCTGTTCTTCTGTCATGAAGATATCTTGACCTCCAAAGTAAAGGGCGAAAGTAAGAGCCTGGTTACAACCAAGTCTAATCACAGTGCACTAAGACCTCCTAGATCTTCACCTGTGAACCAGCAAATCTCAGAACAGGAGATCTCCCTACAGCACAGCAGAATTATCTATCACTAATTATATTCACTGTTTTTCAATGCCAGTTAACACTATTCTGCAAAAGACAAGATAAGTTAAGATTCAAAAAATAAGATTTGAATGAGAATTACATTAATACTGGATGAGTAAAAACTAGGCAAATACAATCAAACCCTGTTAGCTCGCCTTCCGTTATCTCACCAAACCAGCCTCTCACTGTGAAAAGGACAGATTTCCTTCCATGTTATTTACCTCATTAAGTTGTCAACCTTGCCTCTTGCTCTCACCACAACGTGCAAAGTGTCAGATGTATGCATTTCTCCATCTATAGCTCACCCAACTTAGATTTATGTTAGCACTGTAGCTTAGAACCCAGTCAGTCATGCTAATTCTATAGAGTGTTTGCTAATGCTGGTGCTGCTGTTGATGGGTGGACAACACTAACGTACCATGGACCAATGCAGCCCTGGTCTGGTTGGTGTTTGAACCAATCAACACAGGAAACCCTGCTGTTTGACTGACGGCAGGTTGGTTGATCCTGTCCATGCGCCACCTCCGTTAGTATGAACAACTTCGATTCTGAGTTCATGTACAAGTTTGTGAATTAGACCTAAAATGTCTGGTAAATGAAAGTTGCATTCTCTGACTGGCGAGCAAAAACAGGGAAATTTGAGTCTGTCGTGGCAATAACTGGGCAAAGAAGCAGCAGGATATCGCAGATGTTTTTACTGCTCAATTTCATCAGCTTGTTGCTAAGCGGCAACATTCTCTCAACAAAAAGCTAAAATAGCGGAACGTCTCAAGTGAGTAAAAAAGCTGAGCCTGAAACAGCAACAACAATGTGGTTTTCATCTGCTAGATCACAAAATGTGACCATTAGTGATGCAGTTTTATGTGAAAAACCAAACACTTTGGAGCTTTTTTTAACTTTTATTTTTTAAATAATCAAACTGTGCTGCAAACCGGCCTTCTAGGACCAGACCTGAAGAAACTCAACCTCTACAACTCAACCGCTGAATGATTCCACTTAACCACCTCAAACACTTATCTTTTTCTTCTGTTGGTTAAAGTTATCGATGATGACACCAATGAAGAGGTTGAGTGTGAAGAAGGAGCCGAAGATGATGAAGATGACAAAATACAGGTACATATAGAGGTTCACTTCATAGTCAGGCTGCTCTTCCACCTAAAATAGAAAGTTTTATCAATGCACTTCATTGGTAATACCAAGAAAGTTTAAGGCATACTGCTGCATTCTTTTAAGCTATTAGCAACACAGCATGGCAGAACACCTTAACACTGGGAGATGGGTGAAAAGGTAATTGCCCAATCTTGCAGTATACCAATCTAAATGACTAATTTCCAAAAGTAGAACTGCTAGTCACTGTTTTTACTCCAAGATATTATTGCATATTTCACATATAATTATACCTAAAATGAGCTTTAAACACTGCCACCAAAATAAGCCTGAAAAACCTCCCACAGGGTGACATTATCAAAAAGTGAAATGCTGAACTACAGTAGCCTGCATATAAAGAATCAAATCAAATAGCACAACAGCGTGAGAAACTCACATTCCGAGAGTCCACTGCAGCATACATGATGTCCATCCAGCCTTTAAAAGTAGCCTGAGAGTGAAAAAGTCAAATATTTATAAATAGCATAGACTCATGCAGACAGACAACATCATGGAAATATTTTCCTGTTTCTTAGAGGTAAAGGGGTGGTGGAAAATGCAAATAATTGCAAACCTTCAAAGCATCAGTAGTGATACAAAAGTACAATACAAATGTAGGATATTGGTCTTTTAACAATGCAGTACTGATTCTGATCAAAATAGCCACAAACCAGAATAAATGACTTTCAATAAACACATTCCATCAGCAGCATTTTCCATTTTATTCTCTTTAGCACGAGAAGCGCACAGAACATCACAACAGCTGTTTTTGGCCTTACCACTTGCAGTAGGGCCAGGTACCCAGCTCCCACATTATCAAAGTTGATTTTGACATTTTTCCAGCGAGCGCTTTCGTTGAGAGCAAAGCACTCCGACCTGTTGTTGACCACATCAATGGGGAAAAGCTCGTCTGTGGTGCTGTTGACGCAATGGTAGTATTTGCCAGCAAACAAGTTGACACCCATGATGCTGAAGATGAGCCAGAAGATCAGACACACCAGCAGCACGTTCATAATGGAGGGAATGGCACCCAGCAGAGCATTCACTACAACCTGCGGCAATACAAACATTGGGATTTCATTCATTGTTCCTTTAATTAATATTCATACATGGGGGGGTTAGCACTCTACTCAGTTGATTGTATTGTGCACTTATGATGTTAGGTGTATATGGGGCAAGTTAACTGCAAATGTTTGATGCTTTCACATTAACAGAATGTGCTTAAGGTGAAGCTAGGTTTACTGAAGAAGTATGTTTACTGATGACTGTAAACACGATGGAGGTTCATGTTAAAGAGTCTATTTCAGGCTGTGATAAACTGGTACCATTAATTACACAGCACAACGAGTGTCTGTGTCTGTCTATACAGCAGCTGTTGCTGAGGCTAGTGTCAAGAGCTTAATTAACATTTCTATGGAGAGCTCACAAAAAGGTAGACACACAAAATCAAAACAGAAACCAAAAACCTTGTGGAGACACCATGACGTCACTACATTTGTTTACTGCAAATGAAAAAAGACACATAACAGAGAAAGAAATTAAATGTCAAAGGTACAACAACAACAACAACAACAACATCAAAACAAGCACCATCAGAGAAGATCAGATAGTTTCCACCAAAAGACACAAAGAGAGCCATGCAGTCACTTACTGTACACATATTACTGAGCTCATTCCTCTGCTGAACTGTATTATATGATTAAGTTATAAAGACTTGCACTGACTGTGAGAGTGAACTGTGACTTATTTAACTGTGCATACAGTATTGAGTATATTTAATGTTACTGTAAATTAATCTTAGATATGATGTATGTGCTCACATGCATGTAATGTGTGTTATTTTTTGTGCTCACCCTCATGCCCTCGAAACGTGACAATGCTCTTAATGGTCTCAAAGCACGTAGTGTTCTCAATGATTTAATGGCACTTAGCTCAGAGTAACCTAGAGCAGTGGCAACCAAACTGACCAAAGAGACCTGTAAACACACAAAAGCAAACATGCATTCACACACAATGAGACCAGTCTTTGAAAGGGTGGCATGAAGCACCTAGGTTAAACCTATAACACTTGGATCTAAAGTTTCTGTCTCATCCCACCTCAGTTTTAGCAGTGATGAGTTCTGCAAATTAGGGTCAGATTCACTGCAGTGCCACTACAGATCAGAGAGAGTGACCCAGTTGGTTTACAACAGAGAAAGACTCGACCTACAGTACAACACGTCAGTCTCCACGTTTAATTCCTTAGGTTTAACTTGCTATTACTGTTTGTCAGAGTTATTTACTTTTCCTGCTTACGTAAAGGGAAAATTGGTTTAGTTTATGTTCTTTTAAAGTACAGGTTCACAGAAAAATCAACCATGTACAGTCTCATTAGCTTTGGTCCTACTGGTTGAATTTGCTCTGTTTGACGGAATGGGCTAAAATGTGCAGGACTAATCAACAGCCAGCAGAAAGACTGAGATGCAGTCACTCCTGCACAAATCAATGGTTCACTTACTTTTGCCATGCAGACAATAATGGATTATTTCCCTCAATACAAAAATTACTATGTATAATTTTTGTCACTTTTGTTTAATCAGGTTATTCTTCTTGGCTCAGTGACTACATTTATGGGTAAGGTAACAATATGTACTGTAACTCTCCTTTACTATTGTTTTTGTGCAGACTCGAGTCCAGGTTTAAGTCAGCACTAACTGTAAATACCATTTCATTTCAGTCTATTTAGAGAGAAGAAATGTCCGAAATAGAACATGATTAACATTTACTGCCATTTTTTCCAAGAGGTTTTTAAAGATGGTGCTGAGTAGAAATTGGGCATTTGTTTCCCAGTGACAGACTGACACTTTCTGAAGACTCAGGGGCCCAGATCCTAATAGTGCAGGCCTGCACACCCAGTGGCATGTGTGAATGAGGTGGGAATGAGTCACCAATGAGTCAGCAGATAACACACAACTACCACCACTGTACCTTTGAGCAGTGCATTTAACCCCACATGCTCTGCCAAATGCTGTAAATGTAAATGTAAATGTAAATGCTCTGGAGAAACTCATCAATTATGATGGACTTTGTTAGATGTACCATGCAGCAACAGTGAAACAATTAAAATAGAGGCTATTTAAAAATTAAAGGTTATATTTAAAAAGGTTATGGTTAAATGAAGACCTTTTCTCTTCTGAAGTGTGTGAGATAAAAATCTTTTGACATTAGTTTTGGTCCAGTTGGCACTCTTCGCTAGAAATTAAGGTTAATGAAACACAAAAAAGAGTGAAACTTTTTCAATTAGTTAACATTTTGGTTACCTTGAATTCTAGAAGTCTTTCTCACTTTCTAATTTTTCATTCTACCACATAACAACCAAAAATTCCCTCATTGACAAAAAAAACATTCTTTAAAGAAAAAAAACTTTTGAAAAAAAGAAAAAAAAGAAAAATCAGTTTAAAAGTTTAAACTTGTGGTGAAATTCTTGACTATGGAGATATGCTACCATTGCCCACCTGTGAGAAACAAATTAATATGAACTTCAAAGGGAACAAATACACTTTATATACCACAGGTCTCACATACATTCTCACCCCCCCCCCCCCCCCCCACTACTAAATAGTAATGTAAGGACTATACATACATCTACAATAAGGAAGTCAAGCCAGCACCAGGCATTGGTGAAGTATTTGACGAAGCCATAGGCCACCCATTTCAGTAACATCTCCAGGATGAAGACGTAGGTGAAGACCTTATCAGCAAATTCCAGTACTGTCTTTATTGTCTTCCGCTGCTCTATGTAGATATCCTCAAATGCCTGCACACAGACACAAAAAAAGAAGGTTTGTACTACAGTAACTAACTGTACGGGAGAACCCAAGTTACTAGCTTTGCTTACTAACTCACTGCTAACAGTTATTTTTAGTGCAGAAATGATGATTTGATCCCACCTCTTTTCAGATTTTAGGATACATTGCATCTGTAACATGCCTTCTTTTAAACTCATTGATAGCCTTACATTTATTCATTTACAATGGCTATCCACAAAATACTCAGCACTTTTTTCAAGTAAATTCGAAACCTTAATGACAGCAGGCACAATCATGTCATGTTATATATCATTAAAATTTTGGATGTGGGCATGAATATATCTACTCACACATACAATCAAGTACACGTCTGTGCATATGTAAATATACTTTTTAATTTATAAAACAAAATACAATAAAGAAAATATTTAACATAAACACTGTCTTTGATTAAGATTTAAATTTAAATTAGTTTGATGGAAAATAAATCTGGAACGGGGCAAACACCTTTTCACACCACTGTATATGTATGCACATATGTATACCTGTGTGTACATAAATGCCTGCAAGTGCACATCCTTACCAGAGCACCACTGCTCAGGAGGATCATGAAGATGATGAAGGACTCAAACCAATTGTGCTCCACAATGATGAAGCATGTTTTCCTCAGTGTCCACCAACTCCTCCATCTTCCCTTCTCTACATCCACCTGACAACACTGAAACCTCACAACACAGCCTGTGACGGAGAGGATAGTGCACATTGTTAGAGAGGGATGACAAGAGTAAACATGGGTAGAGAGGGGGAAATGTATATAAATACTCTTGAAGGTAAATGTTTTCTAATCTGCAAATGGCTCACATTTGATATATAGTAAGCCTATGTAAAGTGGCTAGAAAAAATGTAATCTGCATTAGCAGATTGATCCACTTGGGAAAGCCTCAGTCATGTTCTGAATCCTATTCACCCCTTCACCCACTCCCTCTTAAATGAGTATCACTCTGCAAAAGAGCTAATCTGACTTAAGAAGGAGAAATCCCTTCTCTTTCAAAATAATCTATCTCCTTTGGTCTTTTGTGTTTCTTGCTCTAGCCTTTCAATTGCAACAATAAAATTAATTAATGTTATTGATAATGCTAATATAAATAACCACTAGTAATGCTAATCCTTAAACAGTAACCTAGTTTAGTTAATAGGATATTTAAATTACAGCCTGGATTGTATTTTTTGGCTGATCGTGAAACATACTGTACATCCCTTTTTAGCAAAAATGGCCATTTCTAGTGGCTAAATACAGTTGTGCACTTGGTTATGCTCTGTGGATTTTCTACATGAAAACAATGACATATCCTCTTTAGAGAAAACATTTCTGCACATTTTAATGCCCAACTTGCTGAATTTAGCATATAGGGGAAAACATTACAAATAAAATCTGACAGCTGCAAACATATGCAAACATATTTCTACTAAAGATAACCTAACTGAGGGTACTCAAACATTTGAATATGATTCAAAAAGAAGATAGTTAAACAGTGTAGGATGTGAAATTCTGAGACAGGTCAACAAGTATCATGTTAAATTGACTAGAAAATTTGAAAACAAACATTTTGTCTTTTTTGTTACACTTATTTTTTGAGTGCAATTTGCATAAAATGTGACCTATTTAGGAGCAGATATGCACTCAGTATAAAATTTCATGGCCTGATTCTGATGACAACAAACTAAAATTTTATTAAGACTTTTTGGATGACTATTTACCACAAAGAGTAATTTGTAACTACACAATTACTATTTAGCATACATTAAATAATGGCATTTTAATACAGTGCCAATGCATAGGCCAAAATTAAAGTAAAAAAACTGACTGATTGCAGATAATGTGTTTTAGTGTAGTTTAATTTTGACCATGCATCCCTATTTAACATGTATTCATCAGAATATAAAATATTGCCCTGCTAGAATATTCACACAGCAAAAGTGGTGGAAATGTATATCCCTAACATATAACTGACTCACTTGCTGGTTGTGAAGGATTTCTCTGCTTAGTCCAGTTCTCACTGAAGCTATTAATGATGGCATCCATGGCCTCTTACTCTACTGCTACAGGAATCTCATGTCAGTTTAAATCCAGGTCTGCTGAGTAGCTGCTAGGGATTCTACTGACAGATACCAAATCCCAGTTCTTCAGCTTTATGCTTAAGTGTTTTAAACCTTCAACCTATAGTCTTGCTCTCTCATGCACACTCACAAACACACACCTTCAGTGAAGCAGTCTTCTGGGTCCAGTGACTCTTCTGGTTCTAGCTCTACTGATTCAGCCCCCTCTCCGGGGGGTCGGATGTCCACTGTGCTTCCTTCAGATGAGCTGAGTACTGTATCCACAGGGAGCTTCTACACACACACACACACACACACACACACACACACACACACACACACACACACACACACACACACACACACAC
>JBBIGC010000104.1:2309069-2324064 GCA_037576955.1 Lepidarchus adonis
CCAATGGAGGAGAGGGGGGTGTGGGGAGAGGAGGGGGGGGGAAAGACACACACACACACACACACACACACACACACACACACACAAACACACACACACACACACACACACACACACGCACGCACGCACGCACGCACGCACGCACGCATACACACACACACACACACACACACACACCACTCTGTACACGCAATATGCATGCACATAGTTAAGCACACCCAATTTCACCCTAGGCAAGAATGCTGCATTTAGCAATTTCTTCAGCGAGTTCACTCCATTCATAGTCTGGGCTGAATGGTTGTGTCGCTGCTCAGTTGGTTGTAGATAAAAACACGATCCTATGTGCTGTGTGTTTGCCCACGTGTATGAATGTGTGTAAACTGATCTAATGAGCACAATCAGCAGCTGTACATTATACAAAGCCCTGAGGTTTGTCTAAATTAGCTGAACACTATGGTATAACACTGACAAGCACACACACACACAGACTCACTCACTCATACACACAGACTCACACACTCACACACACACCCTCACACACACAATGATCTATGTATGTATGTAAGAGAAGATGATGTAATTCCAACATGTCTCAATGCAACTTTGCCTTACAGAGAAAAACTCTTACATGAATCAAAAATAAACACACTTTCAATAAACTTACTTAGCATTTCAAATAACATTAAAGCAAAGATCAAGTTTTGTTAATCCAGGCAATTTAGATCGCCTTCTTACCTCTTTGCTGCCTTCCACATCAGACGAATCGCTGCTGAAATCTTCTGTGTTCAGATTCTCAAAGTCCGACTCCCCCACAGCAATAGGCACAGTGACTGTGAGGCTGGGATTGTGGATGAATGACATATAGTCCCCTTCCTCAATGCCGTACTTTACATGGCCTTCAACCCCATTGCCAGGGGACATGCAGCCTTCCTTGAGGAAGTCCTTGCCTAGATCGACAGCCACTGGAGCATGGTTAACCAGGCAATTCTCTTTGCCATCACTATGGAGGTCATCCAGGGGCTTTTCCTCGTCCAAGGCCCCCGGTTTGCTGCCGGCCAGGAAGATACTCTGAAGGAACTGACGAAGGGCCGACTTGACCAGGGCAATACCCTTCTGGATGCGGCCCACAGCAATCTGCAGATTGTTCATCTCACTGTCCTCATCTGTGGCAGCCAAGTTGTCAGCACTGAAAGAGCTCAGCAGCAGGGCCAGGAAGAGGTTCAGGACCTGCAATGCAACCGACAAAATAACACACTGAATGAACACCATCTTATACTCATGTGGACTAAGAGCATTGTTGGGGGAAGGGACCTATCCTCGCCCCAAAAACATAGAATGGCAGTAAAAATGCATTGTCCTCGGCTCCAACCAAACACCCTTTCAGATGTTAAGAGCAGCTTGTCCAAGCTCACACTGAGGAGAAGATACTCAGAGAAGAGAGGAGCCAACATTTATAACCTCCTGGAAAAAGCACAAATGACTTTTGTGCTCATGCAGTAGCTAAAGATAAATTAGCCAAAGCAGCAGCTTTGATTGACATTAGCAAGCAGCTAACATGGACAAGCATAAGGGACTTTGTAGTCAAAACAATTTATTTGTTGACATTTCAAGGACAAATGCAAGCATCTGTTAGAGTGATATCATGAGAGGATGTACAGCCCAAATATGGAAATGACCAGATGGGTTCTTTGGGACATGACTTCATCAGTTTGACTGACAGGTGGCTGACGTAGGCATAGAAAATCTGATGTGCAGTCACTAGTCAAAACATTGTAGAGGTTTTCTCATAAAAGCTCAGACCAGTTGGGTGGACTTTTGTGAGTCGTCAAGGTAATGACACTCGGTCATGCCGACGCACACCCAACCTATGGGCTCATCAGAAAAAACTTCAGTCTAAAATGCCGGGGCTGGATGAGGACTCGATTCACCCATTTAATGTAACTTCTGAGAAATAGTAAGTAAAGATTCTTCTGTTTTTAATATCAAATGCTTTTCTGACTCATTCTTTGTGTGAAAAATCATTATTTAGATAAAAGATTATGTTAAGTTAAGTTGTGTCAAGACTACACGGAACTTAAAAGTCCTTCCCATTGTGAGGAAAAGGGTTTTTATTAACTCTTTATTCCCCTCGGCCTGAGGAGGCGGCCTTCCATGAAATAATCGATATGCATCGGAATGCTCCAGAGTATAAACTGTATAGGAATTATATTATTTTTTTTTTGTTTCATGTTTTTTATTGCCAGGCTTCAACAAACAGGTACAATATAACAATGCAAAACTTTTTTTTCCCCCTTCCTTTGTGTATACATATATAAATACATATATAGGAATTATATTATTATAAAGATATAGTTCTATAATAACCTTAACAGCATGCAAAAAAACCTCCAAGTATCCAAAATAAGAACTAAATGTACTATCTGGAAGTAGAGAGGGAAATAAACATAGCTGCTCTCCTCTTCTTAATGCTGCTGTTGTTATAGTACTTCAACATGTTTTGTCATTTAAATTCAGCAAAAAAGATTGTGCAATAAAATGTAAAAAAAAGTAAATTTTCTGTACATGTGTTGGCTTAGTATGACTTTTAGCAGAAAACAGTATTTAGCTAGACAGCTTAGATATTATTATTTGTTTTTATTTGAACATATTAGTCAAATCAAGTAAAACATTGTGAACACACCATCACACGACAACCTCTGTGACCTCTGCATTTAACCCAGCACATATGCAGCCGCGGACATCGCTCAGGGAGCAGTGAAATGGGGACGGCACTTTGCTCAAGGAAACCTCAGCGGTGCACGGCTTGAACCTGCATCCTTTGGATCCCAGGGGCAAAGTCCTGATCACTAGTCCACCAATGCTCTTTAGTAGAATGTACAGCTTATTAACTAAATCAACTAAATTATAATAAAACGAAGTGAAAGCTTCAGTATTAGACATTTCTGTTAAGAACTACAGTAACTCAATAAAAATACAATATGTTCAATACATATTTACTTATGTAATTTATTTTAATTTTTATAATAATTTAAATAACACATATAAATAATTAATTATGACATAATTTTTAAATAAATATATATATATTATTATATTTGCAATCAGCTTACTTAAGAGTTGTATTACTCTAATTAGCCCTGCCTACAATCAATCAGATCTCACCTCACTTGAATACTGAGCAGGAACACATACTGTACCCAAACATTTGAAAACAACAGAGGACAAAGTAGAAATAAAGACAACTGGGTACAGGAAGAAAATGATTTGTTTCAGTCAATAAATCTTACCACAAGGTTCCCGATCACCATGACCAGCATGAAGACGATGAGGCACATGGTCTGGCCAGCCACCTCCATGCAGTCCCACATGGTCTCAATCCATTCTCCACACAGCACACGAAACACAATCAGGAAGGAGTGGAAGAAGTCCACCATGTGCCAGCGTGGTAGCTCGCAATTTTCTGAGATCTTACATACACATTCACGGTAGCTCTTCCCAAAGAGCTGCATGCCCACCACAGCGAAGATGAAGACGATGATGGCCAGGACAAGAGTCAGGTTACCAAGGGCACCAACTGAATTCCCAATGATCTTGATCAGCATGTTTAGAGTGGGCCACGACTTGGCTAGCTTGAAGACTCTCAGCTACAGCACAGAGGTGAGACATGTACATATATATGTGAACAGGAAATAATTGATTTTAAAAGAGATTGAATTCTGAACTTCTAAATCATAATTTCTTTCATTTAAATAAATGACCACTCATACAATAAGACAGGAGGCATTATGTTGCCATCAGGCGCATGGAATGAGACTAACTTTAGAGTCAAAACAGCAATAAATCCAAGTCAAGAATTGTTTCCTCACCAATCGGAATGACCTGAGCACAGAGAGCCCTTCTACATTTGCCAGGCCCAGCTCCATCAAACTTAAGCTCACAATGATGCCATCAAATATGTTCCAGCCCTCCTGAAAATAGTAGTAAGGGTCCAGGGCAATGACCTTCAGACACATCTCTGCTGTAAAGATACCTGTGAACACCTACAAAGATACAAACACCATTCATCTCTGGACTCAGCTCTTATCCCTTGAGTTTCAGCTCTGATTACGAAGTATGACTTCTTGTAGTCTTTCATATAACATTCCAGATCACTCGTTCTGTTAGACTAATTGCTAAAGTGATGTAATTTTAATTTGTGTAAAAATCTTTAAATTGTAGGTTAAAGGTTCACTTCTAACCTTTATACACTTTAGTCCTTTAAAGCTGAGGCAAAATTGTTATTGCTGACTGTTTGTCTGCTGTATCATTTATGTAAAGCCACCTCTTATTGCCATTGTCATGCTCATTATGTTATAAAAAGAAAAGCTGTAGTTTTAAAATCAGCAATCAGATCCTGTACTGATTTCTAGCCCAAATGTTAAAGACATTATTGGTTAATGATTAATAATACTATTTCTGGCAGATTCTCTTCTTGTATGTATGTGCTTATCCTGATGAATTTGAAATTAAGAATAAAAAGCTCAGATTGTGTAGTTGCAGGAGGGCGAGCATCTTTGCCAGAGTAAATGGCTGTATGACAAATGAAGCTTACAAAAACCTGTTGCCTACAGCATGATGACTTCATTCCAATTCCATACCACCTTGATGTGGTAAGAAAATATATTGAATGTTGAAAACAGATCAGGAGTGAGTAGCACTTGGTAGGTTACTTACCAGGTTTCCAACAGAGAGCACGTCATTGAACTCTTTGGTCATGGGGTAGTGCTCCAAGGCCATGAAAAGCGTGTTTAAGACAATGCAAATTGTGATAGCCAAGTCTACAAATGGGTCCATCACCACCATTCTCATAATCCGCTTCACCTTCAGCCACACTGGACAGCAATCCCAGATCAAGAAGCTGTTGGCAAATTTGTACCAGCAAGGTGGGCACTTCTGCCTGGACTCCTCTAGCTCTGTAGAGAGATAAGAACAGATTATTTAGATTCACCACCCGGCACCACAGAAAAAAATGCAAAAACTGATTGAGGTGAGGTACAAGTGTAAGTACATGTGAAGTGGATCTGTTTGTGTGTGTTTGGAAGCCAAGGGGAATTAAGTGTAAGAGAAGTGTGACAGACAGTGTTTAAAGGTCACTGAGAATCTTAGTGGGGGGTGAGTCAGTGGTTGTGGTGTGTCAGCATCTGAAGATCTTCACTGTGTGAGTGTGTCATACCCTCCATAGTGTTTGTAAGAATACTGGCAACACTCAAGGCTCTTTTTCTTGCCACGGCTTCATCCAGGTAATCTGACGCTTGATGTGACCCGGATCGTTTCTTACGAACGTCCGACTCCGTAGTGGTGCCCTGGAGGAAGAGAAGTAGAGAGACACAGATAGAAAATTCACTGTAGAATTCATCCATTTAACCCTTATTTGAAGTTAAATGAATGTAATTTAATAATGCTACAACATGACAGTAACTCTAGACTTCTGTACCTCAGGAAGCAATCGGCCAATTGGTGATGTAGGCACAGATGTCCCGCCCACCAAAGAAACCACTCCATTGCAGTCCACTGTGCAGTGCATCTTCCCATTGGCTGGAAGAATGATTCGCGGGGCACCGAGGCTGCAGTGACTGACAGTCGAGTTCCTTCTCTCGATGCGGCGTGGCACAAAAAGTGACCCTCGCCGACTGTCACTGTCCTCAAATGTACTGTGCTCATCGTCTGCAAAATCGTTCTCTGAGCCAAAATCTCGTGCTCTACCACGAAAGCTGAACAAACTAGCGCGACTGTTCCTTCTGGGAGAGAAAAGAGAACCTCGGATACTCAGGAGAGACTAACAGAGAGAAAGATGAAAAGAGGGGGACAAGAGAGAGAGAGAGAGAGAGAGAGAGAGAGAGAGAGAGAGAAATATCAGATTATCCTAATTCACAGTCATGATAAGGCTGGTAAAAGCAGAGATACAGGCACGAACATATATTATAATAGTGGTGCAAGAAATACAGAATACAACACAACAGGCCAGCCAAGGAGCCAATGAAATTGCTTAAAACTATTTATCTTGGCAATAATTGGCAACTATATTATAAATATTCTTAAAAATGTTTTTGTGTTCCTGTGATAAGCTTAACATTTTCTGGTACCACCCATTGAATAGATTTGATTTATTTATACTGGGGTCCTCGAGTTACATCAGGGTTCGGTTTCTCTGAGCGTGACATAACTCAAATTTTGAAGCAAGTCAGAACTCATCCATGTAATTATGCTGCAGAGGCTTTAGTGAACAGCGCTGTTCTTTATTAACAGCAGCAACATGTGTGAACGCTCTCATATTACAGTAAAGCATTTAGGAAAAGTTGCTCCAGAGAGAAACGCTCTTTTTAATGCTTCAACATACACCACAGCAGTAAACGCACTGGAGAGGAGACTTGTGGCAAAACCACACTGACGGTGTCTTAGCACAGTGCACTATTAACCCCCATCTCACCCACCAATCCACATAAACTTATTCAACACTAACGGTGAATAAAACAAACATCTCAGCAATAACAGTGACAAACAGCGCGAAGTGAATTAGAAGAGAAGAGCACAGCCCAGTTCTCTCTCCCCCTGCAAGCACACGCTCATCTCATGGTGCTCACTATTACCGTAGAGCATTTAGTAGGCATTCAACTCCCATATATGACAGTAAATATGTGCATAAAACGTTGGGGTTTTTTTCAGCGATGCAACCACAAATTTTCATAAGTCAAGCATGCCATAAGTTTGAGGACCCCCTGTATATATTTATTTATTTATTTATTTATTTATTTATAAACCTTAATATATATTTCCTAAGATCAGTGTTTTTTCCTTAACAAAAAAAGCCAGGAAGAATGGGTTAAATATAATTTTTTGAGGTGGCCTAAGACATATGTACAGTATGCTAAAAGTAGACACATGACTTTAAAAAACACATTTCCTTCTGTGGCACATTATGTAATAGATACTAGAGAGTAGTTTTAGTCTAATGGTTACGTACAGTGGCCACCAAAATCTGATGTGTACAGCATCAACTACATTACCCATAAGGCCACAGCTTTATGAAACAGGAAGTCACCTGGTTTGGGGTGGAGCACTTCTTCTCGTAGGATAGTCTGTTGGCGTCTATGGAGAAGCGAAATCCTGAGCGCCTGATGCTGTCCTCCGACTCAGACTTGTGAAACTTCTCCTGGTCTGCCTTCTCCTCCTCCTCCTCCCTTTGTTTTCTTTTCTTCCGCCTATTCCGTCGTTCCTTGGCACTCTTGGAGCTGAGTCTGGACCCCCCAGAGGAACTCTCCTCTGACAGCCCTCCCCTCCCGCTGTACTCACCGCTCTCCGTTGCTGCTGCCGCGGCAACCTGCCAGCCAACCACAGCACAGGCACAGTTGTCAGGGGCAACAAGGGCTAGACTTAGTTCAAGCTTGCATATCAGGAGCAGACACAGACCCAAATATCAGCTTCAGGAGACAGAGACACAGACAGCGAGGAAAGTCAACAGAAAGGAGTGTGAGAAGGAATGATGTCTGTTCGTCTTAGATATTTGGGTTTTAGCAAACCTCTTGTGAACTTGAATAACAGACTTTCAAGAGGACAGGGGGAGGAGAAAGGGAGAACAGGGGGGAAGGGTGGGAGATGAATCAGTCATGATCAGGGAAGAAGTGAGTTAGAGAAGAGAGCAAGTAAGGGTCAACAGAACTCAGTCAAACTAAAGAGTCAGAAGCTGGTAACTATCCGCCAAAATCCTCCTCAAGACACGTATCAAACCACAAGTGCACATCTGCCACAATCATTGCTAACTTTGCTATAAGACTTATGACATGGGATAAACATGCAGCCACCATTTGACATACTTCACATTTCTGTTTCACTGTTTACTCTTAGGAGGGAGATGCTCTCTCTCTCGTTATCTGCTTTGGTTTCCATGGTAACAGAGGAACATTAGCCACACCAGTACACGGAGTAGCACCAGAAAGGAAGGGGTAGAAAAGGAAGATAAAAGAACATGAAGAAAAGAAACTAATGAGCATACACAATGACTGCAAAACTAGAAGACTGCAAGTGTGAACAACTATGGATGAGGGCATGTGTATGTGTTAGGGTGTGTCCATGCATCTTTTTAATATCTGTATTTGCGTATAAGTGTCTCTGCTCATTGGTGAATGTGATCAATTGGTCAAATTAAAGGAGAAAAAGGCAAAAACTCAACTGAACATTAAACATATTTGATATGATTCACCACAATAAAAACACTGAACAACACAAAGTTTGCATGTTAGGGCTGCAAGGTTCATATGAGAAAGGCAATGTTTGGAGAAAGAACATTTATCTTATTTATCCCAAACATGGTGGTGGTAGTATCATGGTTTGGTCTTTTTTACTGTATCTGATTATTGCCATTATTGATGCAACCATGAAGTCTGAATTATACATGTAAATTATGAAGCAAAAAGTGAGCACCTTTGTCCCTGAACTGAATAACGACGGAAAAAAGGGAATGTAGCAAGACAAGGATCCTACACACAGATTGGTAAAAACAACAAAGTTTATATTATGGAATGTAGAAACCAAAGTCCTGCAAACATCTCAGGGTTGAAGTTGTTCTATATGAAAGATTAATCTACAATTTCTATAGTCAAAGGTGCAGGAGTCACCACCACTTATAGTATTTTATTAACTTTACCCAACCCTCAGAATGTCACAACAAAAACAGAGCTTGCTAGTTTCTTGCCTTTGTGTGAGGTCTATCTTGAGGCTTGGTGAATTAGCTAACTACACCATTCTGTGGTCTTTAGTAGGAAGGTTTCCACTGCAATTCTTAGCAAATGTGTGTGTATTGTGGTAAATCTACAAACCTGTGCCTCCTCCTGCTGTCTCTTGAGCTGCTCAAGCATGGCCTGGAACTCCTCCTCTTTCTGTTGAGCCTCCTCAATGGTAGCCTGGTTTTGCTCATCATAAGCCATGGCCACCACAGCCAGGATCAGATTCACCAGGTAGAAGGAGCCCAAAAAAATCACCAGCACAAAGAACACCATGTAGGGCTTCCCAGCGGCACGCAGAGTCTGAAAGAACACATACAATGTTTAAATATATAATTGTATTCACCTCTGTCAGGTCGTAATCTATAGAAATTGTCATACAACTTATTGGCTGATTAGGGGCCAATCACCACACATAACAGCCATTTCAGGTGCAAATGCGTCATCAGATTCAATTAATTAATTTTTTTTTTACACAAAGCAATAAACAATTTTATGAATGGCAGTGAAAAGAATCAGATTTTCTCTGTACAATTAAATAACAAATAAAGGTAGACAATAATCCAAGTATTGCCTTATATATACAACTATGCCAATGAGTTATCCTTCGGGTGGTCACAGCCAGCAATCCCACCCTAGTGTATAACTCTCTATAAACTCCTAATGCTGTGTTGACACTTTACAATTTGTGCTTAACCTCAAGGTTAAACAGTGTCAAGCTTTTGAAGACATTTAGCAGAAGCATTTCAACATTCAAAAGCATTGTTTCAAAACCTCGCTGAAAAACAAGACATGCAGAAAGTAATAAAATATAAAAAGAATGTTTAGTGAGCTCAAAAAAGTCTATAAAGGTTGAATCTTATCATGTTTTTAACACACTAAAGGAATCAACAGCCTTGTCTAACCTATAGATAAGCCTGCATGAGGTTTCTCTTGTGTGTAGAGAAGTGTGTGACATGGGGGTCGTAGTGGTGTGAAAAGTGGGACTGACTTAAGGCCCCAACTGGGTGGAGGGAAATTTTATTTTTCTTTGAATATACTAACAACAAATGAAGGTTATAATGAGTGTTAATAACGAATGTAATGTAAGTGTAATTAAATAAATTGATTGCCTGATGAAAGAACCCTGTAATCTGAGGTAAAGTCTAAATAAATGGATGCGTAGGGGAGAACATCAAGACTGCTATTGTACTGTACATGGCAAAGAATTTTTTCTTACACGCCTGTGTGTGACAGAAAGTGTCACAACTAGTAAGAAAATGTAAATACTGTACATCATTTTAAATATGCAGGTCAATACATCAACACAACCACTGTCTCCAAACCAAAATTTCAATTAACCCGCTTTCCCCTGCAATCCCTTTCTGGGTCGACTTAATTTTCAATTTTCACGTAGGGTGCAAAAATAACCAGAAGTGTCACTGGCAGTAGTCAACTCTCTATAACATTTTATATGGTTGAAGAATACAGAGCTGGGCATCTGAAAACATTCCTATTTGCAGCCCTTAAATTCTTATATTGATATGGACATATACTTCAGATCATTGTTGTGCTAGAAAATCTAATAAAGAACCAGTTTAATTTCCTGGCAGATACAGATTTTGATTTAAATAGTGCTGGTATTTCATGATACCAAGTTTCCAGGAAAACAAACAACCTTATTTCACAGAACTTCACCATATTTTACAGTTCCTTCTTTTTAAGCCAAATCCACAAGTGTTTACTGACTATTTTTTTTCATGAACACAGAACACAGTTCCAGTCAAAGTTCTCCTACCATTTTGCAAACTCCAGACACTGGCAGTGTAAAGGTAGACAATAATCCAAGTATTGCCTTATATATACAACTATGCCAATGAGTTATCCTTCGGGTGGTCACAGCCAGCAATCCCACCCTAGTGTATAACTCTCTATAAACTCCTAATGCTGTGTTGACACTTTACAATTTGTGCTTAACCTCAAGGTTAAACAGTGTCAAGCTTTTGAAGACATTTAGCAGAAGCATTTCAACATTCAAAAGCATTGTTTCAAAACCTCGCTGAAAAACAAGACATGCAGAAAGTAATAAAAAACAAACAACCTTATTTCACAGAACTTCACCATATTTTACAGTTCCTTCTTTTTAAGCCAAATCCACAAGTGTTTACTGACTATTTTTTTTCATGAACACAGAACACAGTTACAGTCAAAGTTCTCCTACCATTTTGCAAACTCCAGACACTGGCAGTAGGCCAAACAGTCTCAGGAACTACACAGGCAAGTCTAGTTGAGATTTCATTACAACTTGATGCAGTTTGTGTGTCATTATTATGTATACAGGTTACACAATGCAAAAGCAGGGCAAAAGTTGGACATTAGTCAAACCACACACTTAAAACATATGATGAATGTAAATGAAGTGTGCACCTGCTGATAGAGATTCTCCCAGAAGTCCTGCGTCATGAGCCGGAAGAGGGAGAGGAAGGCCCAGCTGAACGTGTCAAAGCTTGTGTAGCCATAGTCAGGGTTTCGTCCAGCCTTTATGCACAGAAAGCCCTCTGGACACTGCCTGCAGAGTCCAGGCAAACAAGGAGACTCAGCAAAATTGACACAGATAATAAAGAAGTTCTACCAAACTAATCAGTGCAAAACAAACCAACTAGAATTAACTGAGGTTAGACTCGACTGTATTACAGTTATCAAACAGTGCAATAAATAGGTGAATGGAGTGTGATTCAATACAAGACTGTGATCCCTACCCTGCATCACTGGCATTCCCACAAAGCAAAGCATCTCTACGGTTGGGGAGGCGATAATAATTTCCTGAGAAAAATAAAAAAATAGAAACTGAATAATAAAGCAAGAAATTATGATGCACACACAAAATAAGAAAATTCCAACATTTAATCTTAATACATTTACTGATAGAAAACTTAATGAAGAAATAATTACTGCAAACAAAATCACAATTATTGGCACCACTGCATTAAATACTTTGCACAACCTCTGTTTGCCAATGAAACAGCAATGATATAACATTATATAACATATCAATATTTATATTGATATACTGTTTGTCTTCCAAGTTTCCAGGAAGACAAACAGCCCCACGTCGCAAAAACGTCCGCCATATTTTACAGCTAGGAAAAATGTTGTTATATACCACAACCATTCCTTCTTTTTAAGCCAAATTAAGTGTTTACTGACCATTTTTGTCCCATCAGAACACAGAACACAGTTCCAAAGTTTCCCTAGCATTTTGGAAACTCCAGACACTTGTTTGTGATTAACTGACACAAATATTTTTTCTAGAAACACTTCCACATAATCATTTGGCATAGAAACATCAGATAATGGTTTTGGAGATTTTGTAACCCCAGGATGTTAACCCTAAGAATGATTCTCCTCACTGCTCATGATGACACAGTAATTGCGGATCTTCTTACAGGTAAGTTTATCACAGTTCCGGTTGAGGTCCATTTTTATTGTTGCCCTAACAGACATTACAATTTCAGGGAAGTAGTTTTTTCAACTTTTCCCTGACTTGTGAGGGTCAGAACACATCTCCCTCTTCTAACTGACTGTGTGTTCTTTCATTTGTCCTAACATGATGGATGACTAAGGGAATTTTGCCTCTGTGTCACCACATATTAATACCATGAGTCATGTATTACAGCTTGAAAGTTCCTACACACTCTAACATGGGTACAATTTAAATGTGAAACATGCTTCAGTTACATTGTTTCCATAATAATAAATGGTGTAAATTATTGCAGCACATGCATTTCTGTCTAAAAGTAATGCATTCTTCATGGGGGATTTGTTTTATTTTAATACATATATTTCAGTTAATGTTTGAAGCTACTTCCCCAAAAGGTGATTTTTTCTAACGCTCTTTACTAACATTTACAGGGGGTGCCAATAATTTTAGAGGGCACTGTATTTGACATACTTTGGCAATTTGTTCTTTGACTGACAGCTGTAGCTTACTGAGAGTGTATCTGAGTCCAAACAAGTTTGGCCTTTGAACTACAAGGACTGAGAGCTGAAGCAGAGAGGTTGCACACTTGAACACACACATACACAGATGCTTCAAGCACACAGTGACTCATTTGACTTGGACCAGTGGTATACTCCCCTGGCCCTAAGGCTTTCTTGTGTCATCACACATCTGAGTGCGACACATATGCTAACTAACACACAAGAAGAGAGAGACATGCACACACACACACACACACATACACAAACATGCACACTCATACATGCATGCAAATGTAAAACCATTATTTATTCTTTTCTTCACTTTGATGAAGATTTACAAAATTGATCTAAAATGCAGAATATGCTAGCATTTTTCAGGCCAAAACTACAGTCTTGTTTGGGTTTGGGTACAGATTTTGGTCATTTTTTTATAGAAAAGATATAAATATTATAGTTAATTTACAATTTACTGTAGGTAGTATTTGTACTGAGAAGATGCTTTTGCTTATGCCCTTTAATATTAGAATGCTCAGTCTAAAATCTGTTTGATTGTGAGAGTTTATGCAAACATAGCAGACTGAGTGACATATTATCATATTTTATATTGACCATAGACCCCAGTATTTAATCAAATCTTATCAATGCAAATTGTTAGGTATTCATAAGATTGTTGGTTTAAATAATCAATGAAGAAGCGAATCAGGAGGAGACTTGATTTACACCCCTAATGTTTAGCAAGACTACCGTTAATAAAGGCGGACAAGGAAAGAGCAAGAGAGACAAAGACTTATACACTTACTCTCATCGAGAATGTATTCAGTCCAGTTGAAAGTACTGACAGCATTCACCAGCTCTGGGTATGTGCTGAGGTTGAACACTGTGGTCAGATTCCCATCTCCCAGGCCCTGCGTACCATTGGTCTCTGGCATCCTCACACACTTCTGCCGCAGGTTCCCCATGAACAGCTGCAGGCCAATTAGTGCAAAAACACTCAGGCAGAAGACAGTCAGAATCATCACGTCCGACAGCTTCTTCACGGACTGGATGAGAGCACCCACGATGGTCTTCAAGCCTGAAGGACGCATGCCAGATGTCATATACACACACAAGCACACAAAAAACCCTCATTCACACTAAGTGAAATTTTAAGAAAAGTTTCATAGTATCTCTGACAGGTTTAAGGTAAATCATGTTGAGTTACATTACCAGAATTAATAATTCATGTAAAAGCTAAAAAAAAGCTAAAAGTTGGATTTTCTCCTTCAGTTAAGTCATCCAATTCCATCCAATTGCTAGCTAGGGCTCCCACAATCACAATACTACCAGTGATGGGAGGATGAAGGCCAGCACAAGGCTCATGTGAAGCAGTCATTGGTTATGCAATGACATTGGACAGCTCAATGAGGAGAATGCTTACTGCCAATTTTGTCATGTCATCTAGGAGGTGTTCATCATGGTGAGTGATGGGGAGATGGGCTGTAATTCACCCCACCCCCACCTCCAACTTCAAGAGAGAGCAAGGCCAATTGTGCCCTCTTGAACTCCCTACCAGAGGTGGGTGTGACTTAAAACACATGATCTTCCAATGATAAGGCCAATGTTTAGACAGTTGCACCACTTAGGACCCACTAACATATAGTTGTTGAAATTATTTATCAAATATATTCAACATAATATTAACACATTTGCAGAATAAGTGAAATATTTGAGCAGAATGATATTGTCTTGCATTTATGAAGCCGATGAATGTCTTATGCAAGCATGCATAGTGCTGACTGCTCACTGAGTTTTTTTCACTTCATGACTGATATTGATATGTAGTCATGTAGTCATTATTAAGCCAGTTTAGCAGATGAAAAAGTTTAGTGTTTGCTAGTAATGAAAATATGTAATTGGATTATTAGTGCATTAGACTGGCAAATGTTTGGAAATGCTGCTTGTTAAAACATTAAAACATGCAGTGTTTGTGTTTATGTACAACTACGTTTGTCTATTTGATGTGCCATTGCTTGTGTTGCATGTGTGTGAATGGGGTTAGAATAGTGTATGGGTATGTGCAAGTGTGCTGTGTGTGTGCTTTATGTGTGTGTGTGAATGTGTGTGTCATGGCAAAGTCCTGCCATGCTTCACACTCACACAACACTAAATAAAACAGATTGGCGACGGTGCGCATGCATACAGAACTCAAACAGGAGACAGACAAGGAAGAGAAGAGAAGAGAAGAGAAGAGAAGAGAAGAGAAGAGAAGAGAAGAGAAGAGAAGAGAAGAGAAGAGAAGA
>JBBIGC010000104.1:2324245-2334795 GCA_037576955.1 Lepidarchus adonis
GGAGAGGAGAGGAAAGAAGAGGAGAGAAGAGAAGAGAAGAGAAGAGAAGAGAAGAGAAGAGAAGAGAAGAGGAGAGGAAAGAAGAGGAGAAGATAAAAGAAAAGAAAAGAAGCGGGTAATAAAACTCCTCCAACACATCACACTGTAGCCTTTAGCAATGTCTCATGCAAAACAATAACACAAATCAAAATGGCCCGTCTATTCCCCAAGACATGATCTCTGGGAAATAACAGAGCGGAATCTAACAGAAGGAGTAAGGAACATTACAAAGTGTGTTCTACAAAAGCCTGGAATCCTTCTTTTTTTTCCCCTTGTCTTTTCCGTGCGAATGGATTCCTGCTTTCTCGGGCCGCTAGGAGCGACAGAATGAGAGAGAGAGGCCAGCGGAGGAAAGGATGGCGTGAGCGAGAGTTCGGATGGATAGAGAGGCAGCCTCTGGCCTTGAGCTGTGAGCTAGCTCTCACCTGGGATGACTGAAATAGTTTTGAGTGCTCGTAGAACCCTGAAGGTTCTCAGTGCAGAGACATTGCCCAGATCCACAAATTCAGTTACATATCTGTAAGGAGGGGAAGGAAGGATAGGGTGGGGGGTGGGGGGCGGAATCACACACACACACACAACGTTAGGACGGGACAAAGGCAGCAGGAAGGGAAACGTCACACACGCACACACACAGACGCACACCTGACTGACACCTTGTGCTTGCGCATACACACACGTGCGCAATGAGGAGGCATGCGCACGCCTACACGCACACACACGCACGCACATCCCTTACCTGGGATAACTGAGATTGTTTTCAACGCTCTGAGCACTCTGAAAGTGCGGAGAGCTGACACATTGCCTAGGTTTACAAACTCAGTTACATACCTGTAGGATCAAATAGAGAGTTACCACAGAGCGCACACACACATACACACACACACACAGAAGCTCTGATTCACACACACGTGTAGTTCACACAAATTCATTCATGCACCTCACTTCATTTACAAACATAGCATCAGTAAACCAACCCCTAACACACACACACACGTACACACTCACTCACACGCTGTGTACTAATTTTCAAATTTGTCACAAAACACGCAATGCAATCAACTGTACACTCACACGTACACAGTTTCCTTAAAGGGCCCATTCCATGGAAAACCGTCTTTCCTCATTAGTTAAAATAAAGGACTTAAATACTGCAGGCATGGCAAAACATTTGTCTATTTGTTCAGTATGGCCTATACACTAAACTTAGTGTTTATTAGCTAATAAAATAGAGACACTCATTTATATGTGTTCAGCTACGTTCTGATCAAACACAACACTAACTGAATGCAGCATGTGGCTTTTCTGAGACTGTCATCACTTTATATAAGATTAAGATATTTAAACAGTCAGAAAGTTACACACTTTGAAAACTGTACAAATTCTAAAATATATAGATGTTTTCTCTAGACCACCACACATATCTATCTACCTATTTAGCAATTCAGCCATGCCCATCCATGCTGAAGTTATAAAAACTGCTTTTTAAATGAGACAAAAAACAGAGCTCATTTACAAACACGTATTACATTCAGGAAGTAAAAATGGTCTGTTTGTTTGTTAAGCTTCTACAGAGACACTAAGAGACTGAAATGGTAATTTAAAGATGAATATTTAAATGACACAAATAGTATAAGTGCTAATAAACACAAATAGTATAAGTGCTAATAAACACAAATAGTATAAGTGCTAATAAACACAAATAGTATAAGTGCTAATAAACACAAATAGTATAAGTGCTAATATACACAAATGGTATAAGTGCTAGAATGGGCCCTTTAATGCATCTGCATACACTGATTATAGTCCAACCAGTTTGCAGACATGATAAGAACAAAGCATTTTATAATAATCTATGTAAAATCCACTAGAAAACAACAAATATATTAATCCACAGCATGTGTGACAGCAAGAGACACTAAGGGACACGCACGCCATGACGATGACGCTGAAGTCCAGCCAATTCCAGGGGTCTCGTAAGAATGTGAAGGTCCCCACACAGAATCCCCGGGCCAGGATCTTAATCAGAGATTCAAATGTGTAGATCCCTGTGAATGTGTACCTGTGGGACAAACAAACACTCTTATCCATGTAGAGACACTGCAAATATGTAAAAGCTGTTAAGATATCAGTAGGTTTATTACTCAGTTATTAACAGTTGACTTGACTGGTATCTTATCTAAGGCAAAATTCCGGTAGCGCCTTGTGTGGTTTATTACTTGATATATATATAGGATTGAAGTACTGGTTTACACAACATTTACCTAATGTGTCATATTCAATGGAGGAAATAATTATTTGACTGTGTAAATACATACACGTTAACAAACCACACAGACTGTAGATACAGTACAAAAAACTTACTCCACATTCTTGGCCCATTCCGGGGGGTTGCTAAGCGTCATGAAGGCGCAGTTGGTCAAAATGGTGCACATGATCACAAAACTGAACATCGTGAACAGAAGTCAAGGAGTAAATCAAAACAAAACATGTTCCTTCTTTCTCTGTCTTACGTTTGTACACTTTTCTACAGTTTCAGCACTCACACACAAACATATCACATGTGCTACATCTGCCAGAAGACCCTGATAAACGATGTTTGTACTGTGGCACGTGTCAATTACATTTTTATAATCAATTCCTATAACTTCAAACATCTTGAAGGAAGGATATGAATGCACCAGCACTTTAATGGCGGCTCTCCTCAGAGGGTTGAAGGGGTTGAGGATGTAGAGGGCAGGCGTGGCGTTGAAGCGGAAAATAGCCTTCCCACGATTCAATACTATAAAGGTCTAAAACAATGTGATGAATTAAGTCAGTCTGTGCTCTTTTCCAAAACACATTCAAATTAAAATACTCCAGCTATCCAATCCCTCACCTCCTCCCTCTCATTATCTCTACCTTTCTTCTACCCTGTCTCCTACACTGGCTCCCATCCTATCTCCTTCCCTCTCTCTGTGTCCTTCATCTACCTCACTGCATTTTTCTCCCACTCCCTAACTTCTTCTCTTTTTATTCCCTCCCGCTTATTTTCATGTCTTCTCCCTTCCTCCTCTCACTCTCATTTCCTCCCCAGCATTCTTCTCCTCTCTTTTCTTTTGTTTTTCCCCCTCTCTCACAAATCCCCTCTTATCTCAGTTTCTCCTTGTCCTTTTTCTTTCTTCTTTCCAGTCTATCAATCTCTTTTCCCTCTCTTTCTGCCCACCTCATCTCTCCACCTCCCCACCCTCACTCTTTGCCTCCAGTATGTCTTTTTTTCTTCCCTGCCTCTGTTCTTTACCCCATCAATTTCCTACTATCCCACAATCCCATCTTCACCCTCCTTGGTCTCCTCTCCTTTCTCTCTTACTGTCTGGTTGTGGTAGTAAGTGTCCAGGTCCTCCAGAGGGACGGACACCAGCGCCGGCGGGATGTCCCCGTAGATGAAGGGCAGGGATTTCCCTGCCTCCAGGTCACTGTTGGGCTTGGGCCCATTCTCATCGTCTTCATCACTGCGTCTGTCTCCTTTGGGCCGGCGGGCTGCCTCCTCTGCGATGCGCCGCTCGATAGCAGCGAGGGATTCAGGTATGAAGGGCCGGAAGCTGTCAGGTCCGGGAGGAACGAGCAGCGGGGCAGCCATATTGACATCCTGCTTCTGCAGCCAGACCAGCTAGCCTACTGTCACACTGGGGGCTGGTCATCACACATAAAAACAACATACAGAGAGTCAGACCTCTTCATACAGACTTGGGATTGCTCCACAAAAAACATGTGTTATGACTGAAAACACAAAATAAACATAATAATAATCAAAAATAATATGGTAATATGGTACATCCACTAAATGCTAAATATAAATATAAATATATAAATATATATATTTCTGGATGTGACAGTGCAGTAATCCCATTTCGAAAGTGCAATAAAACCCTAGTACAAAGAAATCATAAGTTGTAGTTTTACTGACCAACTCATTTGCATTTAGTGGATGAACCATATTTCCCCAACGAAAGACAGGGGCTTATACATGGGATTTACAAACCTGCCTGTTGGGTGAGTCTTGTTTAAAGCCTATCTAAAAACATGCAAACAAACTCACTAAATGTATAACTCAGCACAAAAAAAGAAACTCCCCAAATGATTAGTTGAATTTAAATGTGCTGTTTAATGCAGCAATGAACAGTTTGAAAAGCAAAGGTATTACTTCAAAATCAGATCTGCATAAATCGCCATCGAACAACTCGATTTGTGCTGCTTTGCTTTCCCTGAAATCGGACACACTTTCATCACCATTATGTCTCTGGCATATTGCAGACATTGCTTCACGAAAGCAACAACCTGAAGCTTAAATTCTGCCGTGTAGGACCTGCGTTGCAGCCTGACATTGGTAAGTTCAGAATTTTACCAATTTAATTGTTCACCCTCAACTATAATGTCATTAGCGGTATAAAGGCTGAAAAGGCCTCCGGGGCCAAGTTAGACACTTTTACTTCAGATCAGTAAATACAGTAACACTGCGGCAAATAACATAGAACTGCTTATCTTAGAGTTTTAAAACATAAATGAGCATTTTCTGCGGCTTATAGAATGGGGCGAAATATAATGTGGAGAAGTACGGTATTAAGAATTTGATGGCTGCATACACTAAACAAAACTTGGTTCAGAGTCAAGTTTGCCATTGTTACATCACCTTTACCTTTAATAACACTTTTTAGTCATTTCTGAAATATAAGCAGTTTCCATTGTTGCTTGATGAAAGATTTCAGCAGCTGAACAGTACATGGTCCCTGTTGTCTAATTCTTTATGACGTGCCATACATTTTCAGTAGTAGACAGATCTGAACAAGCAGCAGGCCAGTCAAGCAGATACACTCTACACAGTCTATGAAGCTAGTTGTAGCGGATGCAGAATGTGGCCTGGCATTATCCTGCTAAAAATAAATATGGACAACCAGGGAAGAGATGACACCTTGATGACATTTCTCTCTGTAAAATCCTAATATATACGTACTTCAGTTGCCACCTTCACATACATGCAACTTTCCCATGCAGTGGGCAATGATGGACCCCCACACACCTTCAAAGATACTGGCTTTTGCACCTTTTGGTCATAACAATCCAAATGGCCGTTCTCAAATGGCCCAGAATTTCCAAAAAGGAACCAAAATGGTACAGGGTTCCACAGTATTCGGTTCTATTTGAGATAAGCTCAGACTGGCATTTCTGCATAGATTTGGTGTAAAAGTTTTCTCCTTAATATAATAATACAGTAATAATACAGTTTCAAGTTGCACTTCTTGATGCCATGATAGACTCTGTTACATGGCAATGATTTTAAGTTCTCCAGAGCCCAGGTGACTCTATTTACCACAGTAGAATGACAATTTCTTAAGCAGTGTCACCTGAGTGCTTGAAGATCACATACATTCAACAGCGATTTCCAACCTTACCATTTAAACACTGAAATGTCTCTGAAATTTCTCTGAAACTTTTCACAATATTATGTTCTACAGATGATAAAAAACCTGCATATTCTGTAATCTTTTGTTGAAAAATGCTCCTTATGAACTGATTAACAATTTTCTCACAAATTTTGACAAAAATCTGCCACCACTCGTCATGATACATCATTGCAACCAATTAACCTGGATAATGAAGAGTCTTCCAAACCAGGGTTACTTTAAAATTCAGTGCACTTTTCAATCTTATTTCAACTGTTGAGTCTGTTGTAGCCATCAAATTCTAAATTTGTGTATATACACAACATACAATTGAGTTGTTCAGTAAAACTACTGAAAACCTTTTCTTTGTACATCTGTCAGTTAAAAAATCCATGCGGATAAACATATCACA
The DNA here is from genome assembly GCA_037576955.1 of Lepidarchus adonis. Classification (NCBI taxonomy): domain Eukaryota; kingdom Metazoa; phylum Chordata; class Actinopteri; order Characiformes; family Lepidarchidae; genus Lepidarchus; species Lepidarchus adonis. The sequence goes on from JBBIGC010000104.1 coordinate 2,330,117, forward strand.
AATTTCTAGAAATGAAGTTTCTACAATTTACAGCTAAAACTACAACTACAACAAAGGTTCCTTATATTTGCCTAAATTCTGTCTAGGTGGCTAGAAAAAAGCAATGAGAACACAAATGATCATCATTAATCTATCACACATCCCAAAATAAATACACTACATATCAAAGTATCTGGATACCACCGATAAATGAATTCAGATATTTAAACGTGAACTCATTGCTAACACAGCTATTGTGTGTGCACCACATTTTTTTATCATCTCTATTGAATAGCATTGCCAATAGAAATTACACACATATGCCATCACTATGTCCAATGCAAAGCGTCAGCCAGTCTTAAAGTCTTAAAAGCTTCTAGTACAGGGCTGTGGAGTAATGGCCCTGTACTCTCACATCTATTGAATACCTCTGGGATGAGACAGAGTGCCATTTGTGATCAAGAACTAAACTTCAGTACCTGGTCTCACCAATGCTTTCATGACTGAATGCACTCAAATCATCCCAGCAATGTTTAAGAATATACGGTGGTTTCTTGATGCTTGATTTCAGAAGAAAAGCAGAAGGAACAACTGTCTACAAACTGACATGTTTGTGTGCATTTTATTATCAGTGGGGTTACATTAAATATTTGAGGCTCTGTAGTTAAACATCCAGTTAATGTACTGATAAAATTTGATGGTACAAACTGGATATTTCTATCCAGGATGATTTCCTGAGTGTGACAACCCTGTCTAACACCAAATCTCGACTGCAGAGACAGGCAAGATTCAGGAACAAATCCACTGCACCCACTGAGACGCTGTCATCAGCAAAACGCAAAATTGATGGAATTCCTCTTGGCATGTCTATGTGTGTGCATGCATGTGCGTGTATTTAGGTCCATGTAACTTCGCCAAAGATAGAGCCAGGTCTGTGTTTCAGAGCAGGAATGCTAGCAGGTCACCCAGGCATAAATGGCCCTAAAATGGCCATGCACTCAAAGCACTGCTCCCTGGAGATGTATAAATCTTTCCCTTCATTCTCTAATTCATTCTACATCAAAATACAATGTGCATTAGTGTGTGCGGAACAGAGGAGCAGACAGAAAGAGGAAACTGGAGAGACAGAGAGAGGAAGAAAGAGTTGTTTAGTTGTTGATCTTTAAGTTGGATCTCCATACGCAGCAAGTGGACTGAGTGAATTACTGATAGATTATGCAGCAAATTAACTGCTGGAGTCTAAACAGCAATGTGGCTCACAATACGTTGTTCCGCCTTGATCTCACGTAATGCAATGAGTGCCACAAAACAATCAGTCCCAGTGGAAACACCAAGTCTGGCAGGCTGAGTAACAGAGAAGTGTCTGTGGTTATCTGAAACAGCTTTTTTATTACCAACTCTATCCACTGGAAAACACCATGTCAATAAACCCCAGTAAAGTTTAGGTTTGGACATCATCTTAGAGATGGAGACGGAATCACAAATGGGAACTAACTAAAGTATTTTTCATGGTTTCTATGATGTAGTAGTTGTCTGCATGTTCCCATGAATGTTTCAAAAATCACTTTACTTTGCTGCAGATGCTCACTGCTCTTTCAGCAAAATATTCACTGATCCAGAGAAGAGATGCACTATGGAAAACAGAGAGCAAGTAGAGGCAGTCAGGCAATGTTCTGTTGTGAAATCTTGGGTCCAGACATTTATGTCAGCACTACTTTGACCACCTAAACATGGCAGTGACCTCGTTTGGTAGGATAATGCTCCCTGCTACACTGCTACACTGCTACACTGCTACACTGCATTGTTCAGAAGTGGTCTAAGGAATATGACAAAAAGTTCACTGTCCAAACATAGCCAGGTATTTTTGGAAATTGAGATTTTCCATTTTTGTTTTTGAAAAAACCTTGTCCACACAAACACGATTTTGAAAATATCTCTCCACACACAAATGTAAAAACAAAAAAAAAAAGAAATGTTGTGGTATGGGTGATGGGCGGGGGTCATTACTGTTACCAGTAGGCAGATAAAACACGTAAAAAACACGTCGCACAGCTTGACGTCCAAGAGGGTGAAGTCCAAACACAAAAACTTGTTTTCAAAAATCTCCACCTTGGAAGGTGTTTTTGAAAATGTCATAATGCTGTTTGCATGGGGATGGAAGGCCAAAACAGATTGAAAAGTTTACATTTTTAAAAAATACTCAGTGTGTGGACAGGGCCTTCAAATCTATATTCCTAGATAAATCCAATCAAGCATCCGTGGCATGTTCTGGACAAACTAGCCCACTAACACAACATTTACTGGACTTACAGGATAAGTCTTGGTACCAGATACCAAATACCTTCAGATGTCTCATGGAGTCCATGCTTTACTGGATCAGATTTGTTATAGATGTACAAGGGGATCTACACCATGTTAAGCAAGTAGATTTAAAGTTATGATTGATCGTTATGTATTAAAGCCTCCTGTGCTGTGCTTCTCAGAATGGGTTGGTTCAAGAAAAAAGGAATTTTGTTGTTAAGAACCATTTTAGAAATATAATTTATATATAATGTGTATTCCTAGACTCACCCTTGAACCAGTAAACAAACTTTAAATTATATGAAGTTTCTTTCATATAATTTAACGTTATTTTGAGACCTTTCAAAAAGAGGTAGAGCAACACCTTTCATCAAGAATGTTTCCAGTTTTTTTTTTTTACTGGTGATTGCGTGTTTAAAGTGGAAATATGCATTTTTATTAATTCGCTATGTTCATTTCAGCATCTAAAGCATGTGTGCATTAAAATGTGAAGCTGTGATCTCCGTAGATGATGTGATTATTTTCAGGTGTATGGAATAAGACGGTGTAAGCGACACACTAAGCATGCAGTGCCGTGAGACTCTGAACTCAGGACTGAGCACAGCCCTTATACTTATTAAATCACTGCCGTTGACTAGTCCCAAAAAAGCCGATTTTGTCATATAAACCAAAGGGACACAAATCAAAGATTTGGCTAATATCCAGTTTAGAATAAGCCTGTGTGCAATAGGACTCGTATTTAGTATTTTAGTCTAATCACACAGCAGAAGCAGAAGAGTCTAAATGTCTTTGATGTACGTCACTCCTGGGACCTCTCTGACTCATTGTCCATTCAAGCAGCAGATACTCTGGTGCAATACAATACAACAGAACAGCACTCACGTCTAATACTGTGCCTAGTGGCTGAAATAAAACATACAGAATTTGTGCCTGTGCGTGTTTCTGCAGATGAGGAAGGGACACTGATCTTCCCATGTCACCCAGTTTGGTGCCTCAGAGGAGGTCTATTCCCTGCTGAGAGTCACAGTCACAAACAACTCCCTCTCGCACCAGACTTCCACGATCCAACCCCCCTCCAAAAAGAGGGAAGCCTCGGGAGAGCCATTACACCAAAGCCTGCCATGCTGCACAGCATCTCCCAAAGGTCTGACCACACCTCACTGAGAGGGAGAAAACAGACACATAGACAGGAGATGGGGCCTTTCCAAAAACTACTTTTCATTTTCCATTACTGCTGTTTCTCTGCCGTGTCTGTATCTGCACCTGTGTCGTTTCCTTTCTTTTCTGGTCCAAAACATTTGTTTCTGGGGTTTGGCGTAGTTGTGTGTGTCATAGGGCCAACTAGTGAAATGGCAGTGATGATTCTAAAACAAGGTAATGAACATATTTTCAACCAATTACTTCAGCAATAAAGTGAACATTTACATGTGCTGTGAGACAAACACCGTCCTTATCAGACTCTCATTAAAGGTCTATTTCTCAGACAGAGCAAAAAAAGTCAAGACACAGGAACAATATCGCACACCCTGTCATATTGAATGACTTATCTGGTCTCACACTGACAGACCGAAAGTTACAGTTAAAGATTTGTAGAGATATGATGTAAAACAAAGGAAAATAATACTTTATGATCTAACAAGCAAACTATCTTTTTACCCATGTTTCATTCAAAGTATTTACTCAAGTCCAGCGAAAGCAGATAAACTGCTTTTTGCCACAGTAAGTAATCTGTGGAGACAAAATCTTGTGGACAAGAGAAGGAAATGTGTTCTTATCTTTAAATGCAAACTTAAGTTGCAATATCATTTTTGTTCGTCCTTTTTTTGTTAATATTCAGCTTATCATTTAACCTATTAGGTCTGCTAGATATTGGCAAACATTATTTTCATGATCATTCGTGTCATGATAACTCTTTGCATTCATTGCCATGATCAGCTCTGAAAAATCATTTCATCATCATTTTATCTTAGTTAACTTGTTTTTATAATCACTGGAATCATAACTGCAAATAATAACAGTGCTGTGTATAAGAGTAATATATTGCTATTACTATTAAACTGTATTCATTAACCCTTTACTATACAATATAATGTACTTATTCTCAAAGCTTCAAACAGGGTGATTTTTTTTTAGCAAAAAGTAAAAAAACAAACAATTTAAGGGCTTAAAATATGTCTTTCTATGTTGATGATTTTTAGAGCTCATGGCTTGCCCTACTGCTGCTCTTTATCAACACAGTCTGCAGTAACATCCATCCCTCATCAATCAAACCAGAAAATACATCACCTTAGATAACTTCACAACTGTGACATACAGTACATCTGAGTGTGTGTGTGTGTGTGTGTGTGTGTGTGTGTGTGTGTGTGTGTGTGTGTGTGTGTGTGTGTGGGTGTGTGTGT
>JBBIGC010000104.1:2414990-2425296 GCA_037576955.1 Lepidarchus adonis
ATGTTTATCAGTACATTGCAGAAAATAATGAACTTTATCACAATATGCTAATTTTTTGAGAAGGACCTGTATATTTATCTTTTTTTGCCATGAAAATTCCCACTTAGATACTTGAGAACTTAGTACAAACATGAGAAAAGTTTTGAAAACCAAAGGACAACACAAATGGCAAATGTGCTGGGTCTGTCACTCCTCTCATCTCTGTTTTAAATCTCTCATCTGGATAAACAAAACAAAGACAAAGCCAAATCTAGAAATTAAGGATAGATATCCCCTCTTTAAAGAGTATAGGGTATGTAGCTTTTGCTGTGAATTCAAGGGTCTAATACACGTGCATGCGCAGCTCTGTCTCGCTAATAGAACACCTGCATTAACCGTTTCCCCTGTTTCCTCCATGTGGATCTCTCCATCTCTCTGCAGGTGCTGAAGGGTTTCCCAGAGTGTCTGCAGGCTGATATCTGTCTGCATCTCAATCAGTCTTTGCTCCAGAGCTGCAAGGCATTCCGTGGGGCCAGTAAAGGGTGTTTGCGGGCATTGGCCATGCGCTTTAAAACTACTCATGCTCCTCCAGGTGATACCCTGGTGCATTGTGGGGACGTGCTGACTGCATTGTACTTCCTGGCCCGTGGATCTATTGAGATCTTGAAGGATGACATAGTAGTGGCCATTCTAGGTGAGTTTCTTTTATAAGAATTGGGTTTCTTAGCCAAATAAGATATAAGGAAAAGAGAGCCAGTGTCTTAATAATACCTCACACTGAGATAAGGAAGATTAGAGAATGCTTGTTTTTGCTAAGTGAAAGTCAGGTATATAAATTGTACAGTACAGTATTGTCATGAATTTATGCTTGAGTGTTCCTGTACCTGGAATTTGCTTTGGACAAAGGCACCAGCCAAATGAATAAATGTAAATGTAATGTAAAATGTAAATGTACACATGTTACGAAAAACACAGAACTGGCTGGCACACCTTTTATTGGCCTTTTTATCAAGAGATCAGTCAACAGGGATGACCTACCCATCAGTGTAGAAAAGTCCAACAGAGCATAATTGGCCTTGCATTCTCATGTCTATAAGTTGAAATAACAAAATTGCCCATTGTGTTTTAAGATCTGTGGTGGTGTGGCTTTAGTAGTCACTTCATAAAGTAGTTTCTCTCATTCCTTTGAGATAGCATGTGCCTGTTCTTCACCCTCCCAAATGGGTGGTGTCATGTGATAGTGGAGGCCTAGCTAGCAGGTGGAATTGTACTAAAGGACATTCGGTGGAAAAATGGGTAAACAAAAAAAAATATTTAATAAGTTTTAATGCATAATTAAATAAGAGTGATGGTTCAGCTCAACAAGGTAGATTTTTGTTACAATACCCCTCAATTGTAAAAAAAAAAAAAAAAACAGCTTTGGCAGGACTTTTATTTTTGCACAAATATAAATTCTTAAAGTTTGCTGTCTCAATTTTTATGATGGTAATTTAAACATATTCCAGAATGTAAGGAAGAGTGATCAGATGAATTACAGTTAATTGCAAAGTTCCTCTTTGTCATTAAAATGAACTTAATCCCAAAAAATAAATTTCCGCTACAATTCAGCCCTGCCACAAAATGAAAATAATTTCAGTGATCCTCTCCTTAACACAGGTGAGAGTGTTGATGAGGACAATGAGGGTAAGGTTGGAAATCACTCTGTCCTACTGATTGAGTTAGAATAGCAGACTGGATGCTTTAAAAAAGGGTGATGCTTAAAATCATTGTTCTTCCTCTTTTAATTATGGTTACCTGCAAGGAAACACAAAAAGGACTTCACAGGCAAGAATATTGCTGCTAGTAAGTTTGCACCTAAATCCACCATTTATAAGATGATCAAGAACTTCTGGGTGTTCAGTTGTTGTGAAGAAGGCTTCAGGTAACCAAAGAAATTCCAACAAGTGCCAAGACAATTTCCTAAAGTTGATTTAGCTGCAGGATTGGGGTACCACCATTGGTCTCAAGAAGGGCAAGAAAGAAGTAACTTCTCTCCAAGAAGCAACACACTGATATTCTTCAAAAAGTACAGGGATTGGACAGCTGGGATGAAGTCATTTTCTCTGATGAATTTTCTTTCTGATTGTTTGGGGCATCTTCCAGAGAAGAAATGTGAGCATTAACATCAGTACTGTGTCATTCCAAAAGTCAAGCATTCTGAGACCTTTCATGTGGGGGGTTGCTTTTCAGCTAAACGCAGTGGGCTCACGCAAAAGTTTACCTTAGAACATAGCAGTGAATAAAGTATGGTACCAAAACATCCTCTAAGACTAGCTTCTCCCAGTCATTCACGAACATTTTGGTGAAGAACAAGCCTTTTCCAGCACAATGAAGCATTGTGTCTTAAAGCAAAGGTGATAACTAAGTGGCTTGAGGAACAAAACATACACATTTTGGGTCTATGGCCAAGAAAGTGCTGAGACTTTAATCCCATTGAGAACTTGTGGTGAATTGTCAGGGTGGTAAAACAAAACCCACAAATTCTGACAAACTCCAAGCATTCATTATGCAAGAATGGGCTGCCTTCAGTCAGGATTTAGCCCAGAACTTGATTGACAGCACGCCAGGGCAGATTGCAGAAGACTTGAAAATGAAGGGCTAGCACTGCAAATTTTGGCTTTTTGCATAAACGTAATGTTATTGTCTATAAAAGCATTTGAAATGTATGAAATGCTTGTAATAATACTTCAGTATACCATAGAAACATCTGACAATTCTGCAAACTTGAAAACCAATACTTGTGTCATTCTCAAAACTTTTAGCCATGATTGTACACTAGTGCCATTAAATAATCCTGCGCCAGTAACTATGTTGCTTACATGACAACAGTAGGTGGTGGAATTGCCCCTCAATATTCTCCAGTCTAACACTGACTCATTTGCTGGTATTGCTTTGATATGTGGCATGTGTGGCCATTAGTTGCTCAGAATTTCAGATTTCTTCTAGAACACTGCAGAGGTACCCGCATGTCTGCCTTTTTTCATTGAATGTATTATGCTCTAGAATCTATGTTTCTGCAGTGTTTGTATGTGATTTACTTATGGACAGAGTAAAACAGTATAAATAAAAAAGCTGTGTCCATAATGATGACATCGTCTCGGCTATAGTCTTGAGACTACATTAACTGTAAATTGTCACTGTAATTGTTTTCCCAATCAAAGCACCTAAAATAAAGCACTCAATTTAGCACCTACAAACAAGCAAGAATTCTGGCCCTTAAAGACCTGTTACTTCTTCTTTAAGAAGCCCTTGCAGCTTGGTGAGATCAATTGTTGGCGAAATTATTAGAAAATGGAAAAAATACAAGATCACTGACAATTTCCCTCAACCTGAGGCTCCATGCAAGATCTCATCTTGTGGGGTACAAATGATCTTGAGAACAGCGAGGAAACAGCCCAGAACTACATGGGGGGGAACTGGTCAATGACCTGAAGGCTGCTGGGACCACAGTAACAGTATTTGTAACACACTAAGTCGTCTATGAATTAAAATCCTGCAGCGTTTGAAAGGTCCCCCTGCTTAAGCCAGCACATGTCCAGGCCCGTCTACAGTTAACTGGATGTCATGTGGTCAGATGAGACCAAAATGGAACCCTTTGGTATAAAAGCCACTCACCGTGTTTGAATGGGTAAGAATGCTGAGTTCATCCCAAGAACAAAAGTATTTAAAGGTTCTGGAGTAGCCTAGCCAGTCTCTTGACCTCAATCCAATACAGAATCTGTGGAGGGAATTGAAAGTCTGCGTCGCACAGCAACAGCCCCAAAACATCACTGCTTTGAGAAGACCTGCATGGAAGAATCGGACAAAATACCAGTTACAGTGTGTGCAAACCTGGTGAAGATCTACAGGAAACGTTATTGTCATTGCCAACCAATGTTACATCACAAAGTTTTGAATTGAACTTTTTGTTATTGAACAAATCATGCTTGTGGAAAAAGTATGTGAACCCTTGGTATCAATAAGTGGTTAATCATCCTATGGCAGCAATAACATTAACCAGGCACTTCCTGTAGCTGTGGATCAAACCTGCACTTGTTTAGGTGAAATCTTATCCCATTCATCCTGGCAGAACTGCTTTAGCGCTGTTATATTTTTGTCCATGTCATATGTATCTTTCTTTTCAAGACATTCCATAGCATCTCTATTGGGTTGAGGTCTTTCTTCGTGGTGTCCTGTCATAAACACCCTGCTTGTGTTTTACTGTAAACTCATGAACACAGAGGTTAGTCAGTTATAGTGATGCCTTCAAATCTTTGGCTGTCACTCTGAGTTGTTTCTTTACCAAATTAATGAGTATTCTTTGTGCTATTGGGGTCATTTTAATTGGGCGCCCACTTCTTGGTAGAGTAGCCACAGTCCCAAAGTGTCTCCATTTGTAGATCTGGTAGACTGGTGAGTTTCTAAAGGTATTTGAAATCACTTTGTAAGCCTTTGGAGCAAACTCAAAATGTTTGAGTGTTTTTTTATCAGTCAGAGTAGTTCTGGTCCACACCTCCTAACTCATTTTCTTAAAAAAAAAAAAAACCCAAGGTATCTTAACACCTGACTCCAATTTGCTTTTTTGAGGTCATGAACTCAAGGGTTCACATACTTTTTCACTAACAATAGGAGTTGTTTATGGTCGTTCTCAATAAAGACAAAAGAATATTAATTTTATTGTGTTATTATTTTGGGCACATTGTATTTGTCAATACCCTTGACTTAGATAAAGATCAGATCACATTTTATGACAAACCAGTGAAGAAAACTATGAAATTCCAAAAGTTTTACATATTTTTTCTTGCCACTGTATATCACAGTTATCATTCTTGTGATTATTGTGGCCATGATAATTTTGTAGAGAAAGTGTCAAACTGTGTAGCACTAGCCTGCAATCATTCTGGTCTCACAAAATACATCTTTGTCATCTTTGTATACCTGCCTGTGCTTGAGGGCTGGTGGTAAAATATAACAGCAGCACATTGACGTCTGCAGTTTAAACCTGTGTCTAAACAGGCAGAGAGGTGGGCTTGTAGCTCAGTTCAGGTCTGATTTCTAGCTGTACCACACAGCATGGCAGGGGGTTCCTGGGAGGACATTTGGCTGTATTGGCATTGGATAGGAAAGCCAGTATGGTCTCTCACCTCCCCTGTCGCTAAGCAACATGTCAGCCAGGCAGGTGCTTGCATGGCAGTTTGGCAGAGTGAAATACTCTGTGTTCTCTGGACGTGCTGAATTGCTGGGCACTTGGCCAGCAGGTGAGAGAGTTTACTAGCATCTTGTAGAATGCTGAAGTACAGTAACTGAGTGTTTGTTTGATAGCACTAACATAATATGCAAACATTTCTAAAATAAAAATCATACTAGTTTGTACACCTAAACCTTTCAATTTCAACCTTTACGATCACCAGACACTGTTATCCATTGTAAGCTGTTGTGCTTTAGATGCCCATATCATGATACAACATTTCCTCACTGTTTTATGTAGGGCGTAAACATTTACACACTGCATGATTCACTGCCCAGTCCATACAGTGTCTAAATGGAAAAATGCTTTGGTTTTGAATTCACTGTCACTGGTGTCATGATAACCAAAACATTCCCAGAAATATCTGACCTAAAGTATTATGGCTTGCCCATTCAAACAGCTGAGAGTGTTTCTGTCTTTGCACAAGAAACAAAAGCAAATCAGAAGGACATTTAAATATAATGGTTTCGAATGCAAAAAAACAATTCCTAATTATGTACTGTAATTAATGATTTCTGACTGCAAAAACATTACTTTATTAGTGGACTGCAGGAAAAAATGATCTTATTGAGATATTAAGAAGTCAAGTTAATTTTATTTGTATATTGCTTCTGTTGACACCAGATGACAACTATAATAGCAGAAGGAAATTTAAGTTTCCAAATCTAGCAGCCTATCGCTTAGAGCTTAGATCTAGTATATGGATATGAAGTGTAAAGTGCATGAAGATTGTTCATGGTAGTTTAAACTAGTCTGAATGAGGTGAGGAAGAGGCCCAGTGATGGGTAGTCCAGACATGGAAGACAAGAGGGCCAGCAGTTCTATGGAACAACTTCTCTGTAATTGCCAAATATTATTTTTTATATTCTGCTGAAGGTATTTTTTTAAAATATATTTATCAGACACTTGCTGCACTTAAGTGCCATAATTACTTCCTTTCTTGTCCCCATAGAGAGGACAGCTTATGTTTTTTTTTTTTGCCAAATAACAGGAGAAAATGCGTCTTTGATCTGTTCATTCTTGTTACGGGGCCATTGCTCATCAAGAAGTTAATTGCAATTTTCTGCCTACTGTTTATGTTTGGCTGTTTATTTAGCTAATTGCATTAGCAACTTTGGTTATAAAAGTGTCTTAGTTCGTCTACTGAAGCAAAACAACAGGACATGTTCACAAAACACCAGAGAAAGACAGATAATTCTTACAGTAGAGGCTCCCAAACTCTCGTTATTCAGGGGAAAGTGTGCGAAAAGAGAAAAGGGGGCGGGGACAACTGGTAAATGACTGAGCTGTGTTGCTTCAGGTTATTATATTTCCTGAATGTCAGCTTACAGTGATGGAGTGGCCAGAGATACGGCTGTTTTTCACTTTTATTAGCAGCACTATTTATATCTCTTACCAGTACACAAATACCCAAACACTTGCATAGGCATTTTTTTTCTATTGTAAACTTATACACACTCCGGTACACCCTTACTTTTTCTCACTCACACACACTCATGCACATGCACATGCACAAACACACACACAAGCACTCAAGCACACACAAACGAGGTGGGGCAGGGTAAGCCGAATTTAAACGGCCCATTTCTCATACTCTGAGCAAGCCAGCAGCGACATAATAAGGCCAGGGGAAAGGAACAGGGGGACATTGTAGTGTGCGCACACACACACACACACACACACACACATGCAACTCAGCGAAATTACTCTGCAAACTTGCAGAATTGCTGAGAGAGGCTTCTAGTATTTCACATATGTGCTCATGGGTTTCAGCAGAAACTTCATTATCAGCAGAAATCTATTATGAGATATCACAAACAGCTTTTCATTACATGGCAGCAGTTATTACTACCAGGATAGTGTGTATTACATCAACAAACTCAAACTGCTTCAGTAGTAACCACAACATCCTGAGCATAGCAAATTTCTGCAGTAAACTCAGACCATGACCCTATGGATTGTAGATTACACGCCCTTTGACCCAAACCATGGGTCCTGATTCTTTCGGTTTCATGGTAGCAGATGGTCATTGTTTATCTTGGTCAACTCTGACGTACCATTGGTGTGTGCTAACAGGGGCATCCGTAGCCTAATGGTTAGAGAACTGGGTTTGTGACCGAAGATGTCACACCTTGGCCTTTCTGGTAGGCTGTTTGAGAATAGGACACCTACATCTTGGGCAGTTAACGCTGTAATTCATGCACAGTTACATACAGAATTTTTAAGATCACATGAAGTGATCTCTGAAGGAAGGTACACGCTGCTGAACCGATAGACTACAAATTAAACTAAAACATATTGCAAAACAAATATATTTCACCTGTGTGCAGCAGCACAATTTCTGATATATTACTTGTCCAACATAATATCCAACATATTTTGAAATCCATAGTTTGACTCTGTACTTTGTAGTAGTGTCTCAAGTAAATAGTTATTTCAGTAAAATAAGTCAAAAATAAATAATGCAGAAAATTCCTCAGCTGAACATCCACAGCATGGAAGTACAGGTACATCTGAGATTTTTTTAGGTTTTATTATCTGAAAGCCATAATTATCGAAAAAGGCTTGGCATATTTCACTTTATGTGTAATGAATCAATATAATATATGAATTTCACTTTCTGAAAGGAATGTCAAGAAACATTGAACTTTTTCATGATATTCTAATTTTTGGCACATTCTTTTAGGTTTTGACGTAAAACGTGTTAAATTGTAAAACCAAATGTAATGGTTTTGTTCAATATTACATGCCCTCTGAACTATTTTCATACATTTTATTTAATACCTTTATTATACCTTCATTCTTGTACTCTCTGTGGTACAGGCAAAAACGACATCTTCGGCGAGATGATCCATCTGTATGCCAAGCCTGGAAAAGCCAACGCTGATGTACGGGCACTCAGCTACTGTGACTTACATACCCTAGAAAGAGAGGAGCTACTTGAGGTGCTGGAAATGTACCCAGAATTTGCAGACTACTTCTGGTCCAACCTGGACCTCACGTTCAACCTTCGTGATGAGAACACTAAGGTAATGATGCACCTGAACACATGATAAGTGCTACAGTGTCTCAAAAAAAGTGAGTACACCCCTCAAAGTTTTGTAAATATTTTATTATATCTTTTCATTGGACAACATTGAAGATATGATACAATACAATGTAAAGTAGTGAGTGTACAGTTTCTGTAACAGTTTAAATTTGCTGACCCCTCAAAATAACACATAGCCATTCATGTCTAAACCGCTAGCAGCAAAAGTGAGTACACCCCTAAGTGAAAATATCCAGATTGTGTCAAAAGTGTCAACATTTTGTGTGGCCACTATTATTTTCCAACAATTCATGTCTTAGTCTGCTTGTCTTCAACAAACTGTTTGTGGGCTTTCTTCTGCATCATGTTTAGAAGAGGCTTCCATCTGGGATGACAACCATGCAGATCAATTTGATGCAGTGTGCGGTGTATGGTCTGAGCACTGACAGACTGACCCCCCAACCCCCACCCCTTTAACCTCTGCAGCAATGCTGGCAGCACTCATACATCTATTTTCAAAAGACAACCTCTGGATATGACACTGAGCACATGCACTCAGCTTATTTGGTCGACCATGGTGAGGCCTGTTCTGAGTGGAACCTGTCCTGTTAAACCACTGTATGGTCTTGGCCGCTGTGCTGCAGCTGAGTTTCCGGGTGTTGTCAATCTTCTTATAGCCTAGGTCATCTTTATGTAGAGCAACAATAATTTTTCCAGAACCTTAGAGAGTTCTTTGCCATGAGGTGCCATGTTGAACTTCCAGTGACCAGTATGAGAGAGTGTGAGAGTGATAATACCAAATTTAACACACCTGCTCCCCATTAACACCTGAGGCCTTGTAACACATACGGGTCACATGACCCCGGAGAGGGAAAATGGCTAATTGGGTACAATTTGGACATTTTCACTTTTGTTGTCAGCAGTTTAAACATCAATAGTGTGTTGAATAATTTAAAAACAGCAAATTTACACTGTTATACAAGCTGTACACTGACTACATTGTATTAAAGTGTCAAATCTTCATTGTCCTATGAATTATATTTTTATTTTTGTTCAATTTATGGCCTAAAAATGAACTAATGCATCAATGTTTGCTGAAAATATTGTGTATTTTTTCCATGTCCTAGAGAGACTGTGTTAACATCTTTTCGTTAACAAAATCACCAAAATCTGTTATTTATCAAGTGGTGCTCAAACCTTTGCATGAGACTGTATGTAAACAGGCAGAAAAAAAGTGAAGAAGGAAAAGTGTTAATGTAATTTGCCATAGCAATTTCTTATGCATAAACATTAATAGAGTGACAGCTCCCAGCATTTTTGCACGTACTTGTCATATTTCATACTCAAAGCAAACTTAGACTCAAGAGTTTTTTCAATGTTGAAAATATAATTTATTACTGCAAATCAATATAGGGTGTAAAATGGATGTATGTGTATTGATTTAATAATATTATTTTTAATAATACTATTTTCTGTCTATGTTGTTTTGAATCTAGTCCAGTACTGTTCGTCAGAGGAACCTGTACACTGCAGTGAGTGACTCAGACCAGGAAGAGCAGAACAGCAGGTCTAAAGCCTGCTTTCAGAACAAGCCCTGCCCAGGTAAAGCTGGCTTCTAGTATCTCCCTTCATTTTCTCATTGCACTTGAGAAAATATTTTTTTCAAAACACTAAAGACTTAAAACATGCAAGACAAGGAGTTTGGGATAAAATAAATCTTGAGATGGAATCAATTCTACAGTCTCCCATCCCTCCTACCTCACGCTTATGTCTTCCATCTGGGTTTTGGCCAGTTGCTATGGTGGCAGGTCTGTGGCAGGAGATAGGAATATAAGGATGTAGTATTCTTTATCAGCCTATAGGGGGAGCTTTACCCTCTCTGTCCCTGAATGACCTGTCCCTGAGTTAATCCTTCCCTGTTCATCTCCGCTTCTGTGTGTAACATTCGTTCTCCTACAGAGTTTCTCTCTCTCTCTCTCTCTCTCTCTCTCTCTCTCTCTCTCTCTCTCTCTCTCTCTCTCTCTCTCTCTCTC
>JBBIGC010000104.1:2429711-2440205 GCA_037576955.1 Lepidarchus adonis
GTTACACTGTAGTTACATGCATTGTTAATGTGTAACTACACAGTAATTAGAGACACTTAATATAAAGTGGGACCGGAGATTTTTCAGATGTCTGTTTTCTGTTGCAGTTTGGAATCCAGAACGCTCTCACTGTAACATCTACCAATAGCTTCTTCATATGTCTATATCCACTATATCCACTCACATATCCTTTTATTCATGCCGCATGACTGCAGTGTAATACAATGACTTATCTAATACATATAAGTACAGCTGAATTGCATGTTTTACCAAAGTTAGCACCTTTAGTTATATATCATAATGTACTCCAGAGACAAAGGCACCACATTTAAAAAGGTCTTCCAGGGGTCTTCACTGTAATCACATATGCATGTTTAAACATTCTTAGAGGGACCACCTACTATAGAAAGTCTGAAAAATTAGGTTGATTATTAAAAGGTGAGGTAGTTTAGAGTTTTGTTATTCCAGAAAATGTCCTATATTCTACACAACTTTACAAGAGAAAGTTCATTATTCCAAAGTAAAGCGTCTGAAGACTAAATACCTAGAAATCAAGAAAGGGTAATAATTTTCAAATGTTTTAAATAATTTCAATGATCAAAAAAGCTAATAGGATGATAGCATTTCATGACCGCGAGGTATAGATGAGACTCTAAAGCTTACCTTACCCTTACACTAACGCATTGTTAGTTTCCATTATCTGCCTTTGTAAGGGCAATTTCTGTTGTAGGGGTTAATAAACATATACCGCTGTAACACCAAGTGAGTTTAACACAGTTCATCTCCATGTTTTAATAAGCTACCAGTGGAAAAGATGCTGTATGTTGTTCCTGAAGCCCGAGCCCATATGTGTTAAGCATCTCAAAGTGTAAATATTAATCTATGATCAGCTCTTTCCTGTTCACACATATATTCAGTGGGTTAATTCAAGGCAAAAACTGATCCTAGATCCAAATTCAGAGGGGTTTGATACATGTGGCCTCAGAACTGAGCTTAGTGCCAGTTGAATGTGACACAGCAAGAGTGGGATACTATACAATTTGCAACCTTTTGCACAAGCACTACAAAACTTTCTGTACAGTGTCACTTTTTAAATCTAGTGCTATTCACAAATAAAGTTGTTTTTAATGCATTTTTTAAATGTTTGCCACTGTATTTTATACAATGCAACACTACATCATATTAGAATGTTTCCTTTTCTTGGATATAAGCAGTATATTGCTATGTATTATATATTATACTGTATATTATCAATACAACGTTGAGAAAAACAAAAATATGAAAATGAATAAACAACAGAATGCCTAAGTAAATGTGCTATGTGGTGATGTTGAAACGATAACAGAAAAAAAACAGGATCATTTAGTGACTCATTTTGTAATAAGCAAGCTTGTCGTCTGTTTTTCTGGAAACCTCTTGCACACTTGCACCTCACACACTAAGCAGCAGTGCCACACCTGCGAGCACCCATTTGGCCGGCCTCTCTCTGGTTTTAAGATTGAATGTCCAGACGTACGTGTTTGCTCTAAGTTTGGTCTTGTAGATTGGACACTCATAGATGTTGCGTGTCTCCTGACGGTCATTGGGAACTGCCCGCACTGCGATGACTGGGATGCTGGGTGTCAGCTCTTTCAGCCGTGCCTCCGTAATCGTTCCATTTTGGATATCCCAGCGTGCACCTGCAGGAAATTGATTTAAAGTCCAGTGTCAAAGTGAAAGAAGCTTCTCATTTTGTTAAATTATTACTGGGATTTCACCACCGAGTGCCTATGTGAGTTGAAGACACGAGGCTGCTATATCAGTGGTGTGATTGGGTGTTAATACGTTTTTCAAACCTTCCATATAGAGACCATAGACGTAAGCTCCCTCTCTGGCTGGCTGGTTAAACTCCTCCTTAAACTTCTTGGTCACGTCCACCGTCAGAGTCATCTTATCGAGCGGCCACTCATTCTTACGTGCCAGACTCTGCATCACAGCTACAACGCACTGGAATTACATGTGTGTAGACAATAGACAAGAAGATGTGTGCATATATTTGGTGTGTGCAAGTTACCTGTGAGAAAAGACTGAGGGTTGAATAGTCCTGATAGCCAGACAACACTAGGCAGAGACAGATCCTGAGTCCAGCTGTCCAGCTCTCTGCAGCGTAGCAACACATCATTGTACCTACACAGGAAGGAAACATCAGTGACATGCAGTATCAGTAAAGACACAATTCATTCATTCCTTTTCCAAACGTATCCATTTCGGGTCGTGGGAAACTGGAGCCCATCCTAGTTGACTACGGGTCAAGTCAGGGGACAGGAGGCCAACACATCACAAGGTGATACAGACACCATTCGCACACACTCACATTCATGGGCAATTTAGAGCTGCCAATCCACCTAATCCGCAAGCCTTTGGACAGTGGGAGGAAACCGGAGCACCCAGTGGACACCCACACAAACACAGGGAGAGCCTACACACTCCACACAGAAAAGCATCTATGGCTGTGAGGCTACAGTGCTACCACTGCATCACTGTGCGGTGCCAGTAAAGACACAATCCGTGTACAAAATACCCTGTGATAATCAAGGGGGATTGCACCATCACACACCAAAATCATTTATAATTATTCTAATTACTAATTTTGTTGACGAGGGAGAATGAGATACAAGAGAGAAATAAAAAAAAATGTTGAACGGAAAGGGATGTGAGAGAGTGAAACGATTGTTGTTGATGGGAGGGAGGGTGGAGTCTTGCTGGAGATGTATTTAAATTTCTTTCCAGAGACCCCAACATTTGACTGTTAACTGACACCCCCCTCCTACTCCAATAATCATGTAAATGGTTAGAGAACACTTACAGGCTTTTTAAGAATATTTTTCACATGGCGGTGTGTGTGTGTGTGTTGTAGTGTATTACCATAGTGCCAGGTTATAGACTGAGGGATAAGCCAGTTTTGTCCAGGTGTCAGGAACATTATCAAAGAACAAAGCAGTCTGAATCTGCTCCATCTCTGAAGATATAGCCAACTCCCCCTGCCAGAGACAGAACGGGTACATACATACATACAGTCAGCATTGTGTCAATGCATATTGTTTCCATTTTTAGCATTTTTGCACATGTGCATGTGTGTGTTTTTCCTTCCTTTCTTCTCCTAAAATACTATAACAGGGGGTTCTAGACTTACAAGGGAGTTCTGTTCCATCGTGTGTCGTAAACCGAGACCCCTTACATAAGCGTCTGCTGTGTTTTGCCCTGGGGCTATTCCTCTGTCAGTCCACCAGAGACACTGGGGTAGCGTTGTAACCACAAGATTTAATAAGTGGAGTACGTCGTAAGTCGAGGACCCCTTGTATGGGATTGGGTTCCTACAGTGGTAATGCATAAAACTGTATGCGTTCTGTGTTATGTCAGTTTTCATACATGATTCAGTGCAATTTCTGTTCTTTCTGTACTTTCACACACCATCAGTAAAACAACACACACACACACACACACACACACACACACACACCTTTAATCCCAGATCCAGCTCCTTAAGTGAACGTCGTATTTCACTGATGAGCATGTTCATGCGCTCACACTCCTGGAAGCACACCAGCATGTATGGAGTGCGCTCAGCAGTTTTGGATGTGATATCCAACATGTTGTACTCTTCTGGGAGCTTCTCCAGGATATCATCCAAGACGGTCTTCACCTTAAATATTAAAGAATGTTAATGATACAGGTGCTAATACAACATATGCAACTCTGTTTAAGTTACTGCTACAACACTTACAAACATGATGTTTTTAAATATTTTAAATAAAATCACTATAAGATTCAAAGTAAGCTATTAGCTCACACTATTCAAACACTCAACTACCCCACATTAAAGCATGCATCTAACATTTTAGATTTGTTATCAGATTGGTTTGGAGGCCTTTTTTATTCCCTCCTACACCTGCTCCAGCATTTTCTGCTCATGTTGCTCCAGAACTGATTCTTGTCTATGGGATCTACTTACAGTGTCACCTGGCATCTGACATAAACCTGAAACAGTTCATATTATGTACAGGAAACAGCTACAATACAGCTGCGTTCAGTCAAAGCTCTGTTTACCAATCATAACTCATACATACCACTGGGAGCTGGAATTATATTCTCTGTGCCAGAGCTACATAGTTATATCACTGCCTGACACATATGTCAATCCTTAACCAGACTTAACCACCCTCCCACTCAACGTACCTTCTCCTCAGTGCTCTGGGACGTTCCCTCCCCCATGGAGGAGTCCCTGGTCTGTAGCTCCAGCAGTGTATGGAACAGGTTGTCAGAAGTAACTGTCAGAAACTCAATCTCAGCGTTTGGGTGAAGGCCATAATGCACTGGGCTCTCATGGGGAAGCATTTCATCTATGTAGCTGTGGTAACCCTGATAGTCCAGGTTGGAGGGCACAACAAAGCCAGGAGCCAAAGCCAACTTCCTGTCAAACTGAGTAAAAAAAAGAAGTGGACATGGCTAAAGTGATAGACCAGTGATTTACTGCAAGTGTGAATGATGGTGTAGAATTTCAGTTATTTAAATAATAAAATGAAAATAGAATCATGTTTACAATTACATAATGTATTGTAGAGTAATGCAAAAATTACATATTCATTAAATTTACATTCGACTGAAATCCATTGAAGCAACAGAGAACTTTAATCCCTGAGAGTGACAACCAGTTAATTAATAACCTCATAGTTTTACTATTGCCAGTGACATCTAAGGGTGACATCAGTGGTGTGTGTTCTAAAGAAGTGTGTGAACGAGTGTGTACCTGGTTGGGCTGCATGTACTCCTCCAAGTAAGTCCTGCAGAGTCTTCTGTCCCAGTCATCAGTGATGTGTCCTCCATACATGATTTCACCAAACAGATATCTCAGATCTTCCCATGGAACCTAGCAGTCACAGTTATAACTGAATACATTTTTTAAAATGTGGAGAAAAGTAAAAATAACACTTCTTAAGCATCAAAACCTTTGACCAGGTTGTCTGTGAACATACACACAAACATACCCTGGGGCAGAAAACCCTTGAGTAACTGTACTCCATTACCTTACTTAAGAGTTATTGGTGCTTTGTTTTAATATTAGGTTGAGTTTATATCTTTAGTCTGGGTTCCTGAATCTGGGATAAGTAAAAAAAAATATAATAATAAATTATTGTATTTTACTTCTGGTTTGCTTAGCATTAATACTGTTATTTAACAAAACATAAAAGTCAAATACATGTCTTACTTTAAAAAGTCATGAAGTACCCCTACTAGGAGCAACGAAAGAGGAGATATTCACTGAACCAGGCTTGTAGTTTTTAATGTTAATTCTATTTTACGTCTTTACCTGTTGTTCTACAGCAATAAACCACCACTTGTAAAAAATAAAAAAGAATAATTTAAATAAACCTTTGTACATTAATGCATATACATGGTTGCTTTCATATTTGTGAGTAAATTAAGCATTTTATAAAGTGTGTATAAAATGTGTCTCAGCTTATATTAACATAGTCGTGTGTCAAAACAGTGTCATCGCGTTAAAAGGCCCCTATTTTTATTGTCAAATTGAATGTTTGTGTTGTATTATTTATAAAGAATATTTTTTTCCAACCTCTCTTATCCCTTAGAATCAAACATGCTGTTTTTGTTGCTGTGCCTTTAAATGCAAATGAGTTCGGCCCTGGTTGGTTATCATGCAAAAAAACAGTCCAGGCTAAAAACTCTCCTTAGAATTTAATTGTAAAGACAAAGCCAAACTAATGGAGCCTGAATAGATGTATGTAAATGTGGCACTTTTGCAGCTAAATATCCATGTATGAATTGCATGGATTGTTTACAGTATGTTAACAGTATTTTTTGTAGCTTTTGTAGTGATTACATCCTACATTTGAGAAAGAACTATATTAAAGAAAAAAAGCAAAAAAAACAAACAAAAAGGTGGTCTTCCATTTTGATGTTCTTGCCCAGTACTGGTTTTAGCACAGTATTAATACTTTCACTTGTCTATAGTGTCTCTGTACTTATACATATCTGTACACACCTGTGAGTTGGCCTCTAGGTAGTTGTAGAGCACATTGACCGAGATTGTGAGATCTCCTGTGTTAAAGGGGTATTTCCTGTTCCAGCCCTGAGGGCCAAACTTCCTCCTCTCAGCAACACAAGCATGGAAGTAGCACAGTGAGAACAGGATGGTCTTAAACTCCTGCTCCCGAGAGCATTGGTCCAGGATGTCCTACACATACACACGCTTAACGTGAACACACACACTCACATAGATTATTAAACAAAGACCAAGATCAATTCTCTCTCTCACTTGGTCAAAGTTGTCGAGCGCTGCATGAAGGTTGGCCAGCATGCCGGTTGGGGGCTCATTGGTGATTTTGATCGAGTTTTCTAAAACACCCTGTGGGATGATGTGCTCCTGAGGTGTGGGTGAAGGCTCTGCACTCATAAACACACGGTAGTCGGCGTGACTGTTCTCACAGGAATGTTCCAGAAGTTTCTCCAAGCTACCCAGCCATTTTGCAACCAGGTGGATGTTCTAGGAGATGCAAAAAAATTAAGACAGGCACATCTTTTTCAGAGATCCAGACATATACCTTGCAGTAAACAAATAAACAAATGAAACATGCACACACATACCTGTAGTATGACCCAATGGCCTTCTTTGGAAGCTTTCTCCATGGCCAGTTCAGCAACAGCCTCCTGGCCTTGGCCAAGAGACACATTATGCAGCTTCCCTAGGTCTATAGTAAAGCCGAGTTTCTTACCTTCATACAAACACAGAACCACACACAGAGTGAGATTATAATGTAGACTATCACTTATCAAACAATACTGCCATCAAAGTATTATGTGAAAAATGGGAGAAAATATGATGTATGTGGAGAATGGGAGGAGTATGTTTGAGTAGTGAGTGCAAATTATATTGATGTTCCCTTCACTTACATATTTTTAGCAAACTGTCTGAATAATTAGAGCTAGGTTTTGGGGTTCAAAACTGGGTTAAAATCTCTGCATATGAACCACATATTCTTCCAGTCAAATGTGCTCAAGCAGGTCCACAATTATCCCCCACCGCTTGCAAATGTAAAATTGTAAATAATTCTGGTTATTTGCCATTGAGGTTAAATGTGATCAAGCCTCAGGATGTTCATTTGTTATTTTTCTCAGTACTTTACTGAAAGAGTAACTGTAAAACCAAATCTACAATGTACATACAATGTAAATGTCTTTTACAAGCTTCAGATCTCTATGTTTACACAGAAAAAAGTACGTCAGCATTGGATTGGTAATAAAAATGCCATTAGAAATCCCATATGGCTGCTAGCATAAACTAGCATTACTGTAGGAGTGTGGGTTTTATCTTAGTGTGGACATTTACTTAACGCCTAGTGGTTAGGACTTTGCCCCTCAGAGCTGAAGGTTGTAGGTTCAAGTCCCAACCACTGAGGTGACCTTTGAGCAAGGTACTGCCCCCCGCTGCTCCAGTGTGTGATGGTGTCAATCACAATGACAAAATAGTCAATTTCACTTACAAAAGGTCATTGTTCACCATTAAATTTACTATAAATTAAATAGTGTCACTGAACGTCAAGTCAAGTGAACATCAGAATAAAGTATATAGATCTTTACCCAGAGACTCCACATCCTTGAGTGGGTCGACTCCTGGAGAAAGAATGAAGAAAACAGGAGATGCAGGACCACTCTCTTTAAATGAACGTGCAAACTCCATTTTCCTTCCTTCTGTATACTTCACACCCAGCTTTTCCTCCACAAAGTTCCTGCAGACAAATGTTATTAAAAATGAAATGAAAAGTAATCAGAAAATTACTATAAATCCTTCTAAAAAGGAGCAGAATTTGCTTTAAAAGTAAGAAATAATTCCATACACACATACCTGACAGCATAGGTCATGCGGTCTGGTCGAAGAGCCCGCATGAGGATGAGTTTCTGCAGTGAGCTTTTGCTTTTCCACTCCTGAGGGAGTTTTTCTTTCTCTGGACACTCTGATTCTACCACTTTCTTCCAGCGTTTAGGAGAGCCTTCGATGTCCCGGTCCAGACCCCGAAACTCTTCTGTGAAACTCATTGCCTGCAGAATGTGCCACATATAGTTGTGAAAAAATAAGTACATCCCATTTCAACATAATTAAACAAACAAAATAAATACATCAGTCACAGGATTAAATGTAAATGCATTTATCACACACAAAAT
Source organism: Lepidarchus adonis (assembly GCA_037576955.1). Taxonomy (NCBI): domain Eukaryota; kingdom Metazoa; phylum Chordata; class Actinopteri; order Characiformes; family Lepidarchidae; genus Lepidarchus; species Lepidarchus adonis. The sequence continues at coordinate 2,437,929 of JBBIGC010000104.1, forward strand.
TAGAATCAGACGTTCCAGATTCGCTGCTTTTGAGTTAAATATTTTGCAGGTGTTAGTACAGGAACCTGTCTTAATAAAATCTGACATGTAGAGTGTGATGTACTATTTGCTATTGAATTGTGATGTTGTTGTGCCAAGATCTAAAAAACAGAAAGGTTGTAGATGCCATGGAATCTGCAAAAGGATTTTTTTTAAAGATCTAAAATATTTGAAACTGTAAGGAATATCAACTGCATATATTTCAAACTGCCAGTTTGCCCTGGAGTGGTAGTCCCATCAAATTCACCCTGATTATTAAAGATAGAGCTGCACAGTAAGAGCAGCTTGCAGTCATTTATTCAGCTGTGAATTCTACATCATATCAAAGAGTTCTTCAAGATAATGTAAGGCTTTCTGTCCAAAACCTGAAGGCATTTGCATGGAAGACATCTAACACATTTCAGCAAGTAAGTGTCAGAGACTGGTAGACAATTTACAGAGGAAAAATGTGGATTGTGCAAAGTTTGTACCATATTTAAAGTGTGGTTTTCACTAGACTAAATAATGCACTACCATCTGCTGGGAAATGCCATAATGAACTGAATTCTTACTAGAGAAAGTGACTTATTCTCACTTTAAAAAATCATATAATTTGGCCAGGCGTATCCAAGCTTTTGCTTTTAGTTGTGCTTTGGCTCTCAGCTGTACTGTATGTCAGTGTAAGATTGATCATTGTTGTGTTCAGCAGTAAGTGGTAAAAAAGTGGCAGAAGTTGACAAACTGCTGACAGTCCCTGAACCTCTCCCTAGGTAAAATGGCAGAGTAAGGTGTTATTTTAGTGTGTATTTGTGTTGTGTATGTGTGTGTGAATGTAGGTGTGCATGCTACCTTGATAGCACTCCAGGCTGAGTTGGAGAGGAAGTCAACAGGGCTGATGTAACTGTGGTCAACATTGAAGCGCAAGAGGAAATCCAACTCACGCACATTAATCTCCTTACTCATCAGCAATAGCTGAAACACACACACACACACTCTCAGTACATAAATAAACACACACACTTGCACACACACACACATTATATATATATATATACACAGCCCTGATCAAAAGTTTAAGACCACTTGACAAATGGATCTTAACAAGGTTCCAAGTAGAGCTTCAAGATGCTACAAGAGGAAATGGGAGTGAGACTAATTTTTTGAGCATCAATTTATTAACAACAACACTTAAACTGAAACAAGTTGTTTCACAGCTGATCAAAAGTTTAGGATCACACCTCCAAAAAAACCCTGTAAGCCCCTAAACAGAAATCAATGTTCCAAACATGACCTCAGTAATGAGCAGCTCCACTGTTATTGTTGATCACTTCATGCTTGACGCACGCGTTTCAATGAGGTGAGTGGGAACATTTCTCCAAGTGATGAAGACGCCACACGAAGGGTGTTCATGGAGCTGTTTTTGAAGCCCTTCAGTCTCAGATGCCGTCTGATGGTTATGGGGCTGCAGTCGGCACCAGTAATGACCTCAATCTGGGTCGAGGATTGTCCAGTGTCTTGATGGACAGTCAGTTGGATCCTCCAGCTCAGTGCTGGTAAATTTTTGGGGGGTTTTCACTTGACTTTTTGACCATAACACTCAGGATCATTTGATTCCAAATGACTTACTGCGTCCCACGGCAGCGACGGCACTGAGAGACCTGCTTATGCAGTTTAATAAATTGACCACGTTCAAAAAGCGAAATGTTTTTGCCTTTGCCTTCAGAACATCAGGACAGTGTGAGTACCTGACAGAAAATGGCAATGAAGCCACATTTTTGCACAGATTTGGCCTTTTAATGGCCTGTGGTCCTAAGATTTTGATCAGCTGTAAAACAGCCTGTTTCAGTTTAAGCGTTGATGTCAATAAATTGCTGCTCAAAAAATGTTTTGTCTCACTCCCATTTCTTCTTGTAGCATGTTGAAGCTTGAACCTTGTAAATTATTTATCAAATTGTCCTTATAAAGTGATGAATGTGTGACATTTCTAATAATGTCTAAAAATCAAGCATTGAACAGTGCCTGTTCACATGCCCCAGATAAAAGTCATATCTGACTCCCACAAGCAGGGGTAATCTTGTAGAAAGATGAGGGAAACGGTAAAAAAAACAAAAAGAAAAACTTAAAATAACCTTGGAATAGTTTGCTAGTCTGAGTCAGGTCATGTTTTAATGGGTGACTAACTATGGGCTGTGTGTGTGTGTGTGTGTGTGTGTGTGTGTGTGTGTGTGTGTGTGTGTGTGTGTGTGTGTGTGTGTGTGT
>JBBIGC010000104.1:2450206-2460856 GCA_037576955.1 Lepidarchus adonis
GAGAGAGAGAGAGAGAGAGAGAGAGAGAGAGAGAGAGAGAGAGAGAGAAAACATACTCTCAGTGACATTAACACAAAATAAAACACATATCAGTACAGAATGCCAATAGCAATGAAATAAATAAAAAAAAAGTAATAGTAATGTGTGTCATTTTGACCTCAAAGTATCTCTTGCCGGTATCCAGCAGGATCTTATTGAAGAGCTCTACATCCTTCTCCTCCATCAGCTTGTCGGAGTACACACGAGAGCACTCATGCAGCCAGAGGTGCACCAGGTCTATAGGGTACCGTACACTCTCCGGCAAGGCAAAGAGAATTCCCTGTTTCACATGTGCACATACAATGATTTATAATAAAGAATGTGACAGTTCGAGTAACTAGTGTGAGACAGAACAAATACATATCTGCACATGGAACTGTGCTGAAACATCCATTCACCTGGAAGATGTTGGAGATATCCCTGAGATTAAAGATATAGTGGAATCTTATGGCAGTGGGCAAAAAGTTTTGGGTCATTTTCTGGTGGAGGCAGATGGCGGCCTGAACAAGTGTCCCAACAGAGCGGGTCACTCCGTAACTGTAGCCCCCCTGCTGGAAGTGGCCACTCAGAATGCTGCTGTAGATAGTGCTCAGAGCTTCAGCTCCTGGGAAGTGCACCGCAAACACAGAGAAATGCCTCTGTAGAGAGAAAAAGAAAGAATAAGTCAATTAATCTAATTAATACATACATACAGAACAGTCCAGATGTACACAGACATGTTCCTAGTTATTTTGAAAAATTTCAAATCAGTTTAACTTCAACACTTTATAAATTATTTTACATCTGTTTCAACTTTGCTGAGTGTGTTGGTGGCATCAGATTCAAAGTATTTGTGTATGTGTGTGTACTGTGCAGAGTGGATCACACATGCCTTCCATCCATCCATCCATCCATCTATCCATTCACCATCCATCTATCCATTCATTCAACATGCATCCATCCACCCATCTATCATCCATCCATTCATTCAACATCCTTCGACCCACCTATCCATCCATCCATCCATCCATTCAATGTCATCCCTCCATCCATCCACCCACCTATCTATCCATGCATCCACCCATTCACCCATCTATCCATCCATTTATTCAACATCCATCGACCCATCCATCCATTCAATGTCATTCTTCCATCCATCCACCCACCTATCTATCCATCCATCCACCCACCTACCTATCATCCATCCAACCAACATGCATCCACCCATCTACCCACCTGCCTATCTATCCGTTCATTCATCCACCATTCATCCATCCAACACGCATCCATTAATCTATTCATCCATCTATCCACCCATCCATTCATCCAAAAATTTTTATCCAAATAACTCCAGCACCTAAATTTCAAATCACTAGGCTACCACTACCCATAATGATTGCTATGGTTACCTGTAACCGAGGGTTGACTGAGAAGCTCCCAGCAGTTGGGTTCATGCAGGTGATATACTGACAGCTGTGAATCTCCTTCAGGACCAGTCTCTGACGATCATACCTGACATCACACACAAACATGAGGTTGCCACATGTAGTATAGATTTTTCAACACAATACTGATGACGGCTTGTCAGAACTTAATCCTTAATCCTTGAACACTAAACCTGACCCTTTACCTAACCATGCAATTTTTCTGTTATTGTTTTTACATTGTTTCTATATTAGCAAGGCATATTAAATTAAAACATTTCAGTCACATTTCTATACTTGTGTTATAAATGGCAACACAACATTCACCAATGAGAGTAGTCGAGATGTTGTCTGATGAGTGTGTGTGGCTGGACTGTTCCATAGGCGTCCACCTCCGGCATGTTCAGGTCATCAATAAAGTAGATAAGCTTCTTAGTGCCGGGTGGAGCAAAGTTCCGTCCCGCCTTCTTTTCTAGTGACTTTTCCAGGACACCTGCCAGAAAACACAGGAAACAAGAAGTTACGGTGTCGACATCTAAAAGAGGTTGATTGACTTCCTAGTCGTAGTGCCAAAGTTTGGTGGAGCTGGGATAATGGTCTGTTTAAAGGGTTTGAGCTAAGCTCCTTTATTTCTCATGAAGGTTTATTCTAACTTTATAACACAACAACATTTAGAAGTATTTACTTCCATCTGTGTGTCAACAGTTTAAGGAATGCCGTTCTTCTTCTACCCTGACTGTGCATCTGTGCACAGAAATGGTTTGACTTCTTGTCCAACAACACTTCCTTTCACATTTCACACTCCCAGAACACCTGCTACAACTAATTAGCTCATTAATAACCCATTACTGAGATGAACTGGGCGTGTTATGAAAAGCTCTTAAATGTGTAAAGCTTGTGGGCCTCCTTGGGAACCGCTGAACCAGCACATGTTAGAACAGCTATAATGTGGTTATGTATAGGGGTGTTTCTTCACTCACGTTGCAGCATAGCTGATGTGGTATAATAATTGAAGGGCACTTTGGCCACCATGTACTCCTCCTTGCGTTTGGAGATGGTGTCCCAGACCAGGATGGTCTTGCCCACGCCTGAATTTCCCACCAGCATCACTGGCTTGCCTTTCTGCAGCAGCAGCTCCACAAAGAATGCCAGACGAATCGTCTCTGCTGAGTGAACCAGTACCATCTGGACATGCACAGTCAGATTCATTTATTAGCCATTAGCTGTAAAAAGTGGCCCAGCAAACTCAGAGAAAGCCCCCAGAGTGTTACAGTGGGTGTCAAGCTCAAATCAAATCCTAGCCATCTGGCCAGCTTCACAGGTGTCTGTTATGTCTTCAGAAAATGGCTAATTAATTACATTAATGTGCTTCCAACACAAGACAGCAGATCTACAAAACATCTGCATGCTACATCACATCTCTTGCACTACCTCTTCATGTATAGTTACATTTCTTCTAATCATGATTCTTTAAGTGAAGTGGCACTTCGAACTTTGATTGGCACTTCGGACTTTCATTGGACCCTGCACATTGCTTTCATGCACATTTGCACATTTGCACTCCCCACACATGCATGTGAAATCATTTAAATCCATATAAATCCACTTAATCTATCTATCTTTCTATCTATAGATAAGGTTTTATATTTCTTATATATTTCTATTAGAAGTTTTAAAATGTTTATTGTTGTTAAGTGTTTTACATCTTAAAATTGTCTTTAAAATCGCTTTTAAATTGCGTTTTATATCTTGAGGTCATGGGTGGTCGTCAAAGCATTACACTACATATCGTACTGTGTATGTGAGAAATAAAATTTGAATTTGAATTTTAATTTAATACACAGCTGGAGGTCACTGACTTTGTTAAATTTTTTAATTAAATGACTTAACATGGGTTGGTCCCATGTTACATAAAAATAAACCTAAATAGTTACGCCCATTGGAGGTTTTTCTGAGGCCACAGCTAATAAAACTTGATATGAACCCATAGCTTCCACACATTAATGAATTATACACTTGAATTAATGGTGGGCAAAATATGGTACCAGAGACATTATAGACACTCAAGATTTATATCACAGTATTTAGCACCGTACTACTTCTAAGCTGGTACTACCAAAAACAAAACACATTATGTATGAAAGTGTTCTTAATTTAGCATGACATACTGTTTCTACAGAACACTGATTGAAGTATGTACAGTACAGCGTGTTGTTCTATATAGACAGTACATCTGTGCACATGTGCTTTCATTCATGTGTGGATAAAAAAATGTTCTTTCCTGCATAGGGACATCAGCTTCCAGATCAAAGGAAGGTGTGCGCTCGCTCCAGGGAGTGAACTTCTTTGTGTTGGGGTCGATGTAATAATCAAAAACGCTTCCCTGAGAGGGGAATTTCACGGCCCGCATCTCCTTACACCACCAGCGACTAAACTCTGTGCGATAGTCTATCAGCTAAGAGAGACAGAGAAGAGAGAAGCAAGAGAGAAAGAATGAGTAAGAGGAACCAATAAGGCTTGAAGCACTGCATCAAAACATGTTGAAAACTTGAAATGGGAAACTTGTCAGTTCATGGGAGACTCACGTGGTCTTGGAAGAGAGCTCCTCCAAAAGCCCAAACACAGGCAAAGACAAAGTAGATCTCATAGAGTTCACGAGGAGAGTCAGCAGGAGTGTTCACATCTGTCAGCAAGCAGTCCAGCAGGCAGCACAGAGTCTATGACAAAGACACACACGCACACACACAAACACACACATACACACACACACACACACACATACACACACACACAAACACAAACACACACAAACACACACACACACACATACACACACACATACACCCACAAACACAAACACAAACACACACACACACACACACACACACACACACACACACACACACACACACACACACACATATTTGGGTTGTGGGCAGGTCGTCTAACATTCAAATGAACTTGTGTTATTGCTATTATTAACACCATACAATCACTATGTTTACAATAATAATATTGATCAAAATTATCATTACAATCATCATCATAATAATAGTAAACAACAACTACTACTAATATTAATATCTGTTTTCTGTTTCTATTTTCCTGCATTTTGTCTTTCCTAGTTCTTAAAATAAAAAGAAATTATTAAAACATTAATTGACCTGAATGCACAAAAAAATTCAAAGATTAGAAATGATGAAACGCACTTTATACAAACTAGACAACAAACTGATGCAAGATTCACTGGGGCCTTTTTTTTTTTTTTTTGCTGTAAAAACTAAATTGGCTGCTCTTCCAGTTCATTTTTTCCCAAGTGTGTAGGTTTTTGCATCATTATCCTGCACTTGCTGAATCAGATATAAAGATATGAAGGTGCTATTACAGTAGACAGTACAGTCCATTCGTGCACATGATGTGCATCTGCATTAGTTTCCCCAATACATTGAAATGTTGTGAGAATTGCTGTGGAACGGCATTAGCTCTAGTTGAAGAGGGTATGTGAGTGGTGAATTTATATAGTGGTGTATTTATGCCTCCCCTCTGTAAAATACAAAGATCAGCCAAAGCATTATGACCACCTGTTTAATATTATGTAGATCCCCTAATGCAGCCAATACAGCTCTGACTGTGGTGCACTGCGTGTTCGAACATCACAGCCAGCATTGTACAGAAGAAGCTATTCTTTGGAATCAGAGCCTTCACTCCCAACATGCATCAGTTAGCCTTGGGTGTACTTTTGGTCAGTACTAACTACTACACACATGGAACACTTTACAAGTCCTGCTGTTTTGGTGATGCTCTAGCTGTCACACTAAGGCCCTTGTCAAAGTGGCTCAGAACCTTGCACCCATTTTCCCTGCTTCTAGCACATCATAATGTTATGGCTAATCAATCAATGCTCTCAGGTACAAGTGTCAATGTATGTCACTCATTTGTGCAACATTGGTCTGAGGTGTAAGTGTGTAATATTATCTTTACCATTCTGGTCTCTAACCTGTGTGCACATGTGCGTGTGTGTGTGTGTGCGCATGTATGTGTGTATATGTGGGCACGTGTTTATGTGTGTGAGTGTGCATGTGCATGTGGGTGTGTGTGTGTGTGTGTGTGTGTGTGTGTGTGTGCGTGTGTGCGCATGTATGTTTGTATCTATGTGTGTGTGTGTGTGTGTGTGTGTGTGTGTGTGGTGTGTGTGTGTGTCTCACCTGTACCATGCTCGTCTCAGGTATAGGTGTGATGGTCTTTAAGTTGCATCTGACCTGCTCTAAACAGTATGGCACATACTTATCAAACAGGATGGTTAGATTCGCTCGTTCTGACTGGGCCTGACGAGTGTCAATCCAACTTGCTACGTACCTGAAAAAAGGGTTTTGAAATAATATTGTCCATATTAGTTGAATTAGTGATCTTAGACCAGGACTGATTTATGATTTAGAAGTAGGCTTATGGAATTGACCGAATCAATGTTTGCACTCACGAGCTCCAGCCAAGGTCCTGTGGGTTGACATAGAGGATGCCTGCCCTAGATACAGTTGCCGGGGTGGCAGCTTTCAAGTGACTGATCTCAAACAGCAGGCGCATAGAGGACGTTAGGGAGATTCGCTCATTGCTAGCCAGGGTCAAAACCTAACATACACACATGGGCACAAATATAAATACACTGCAAAAAATGCTAAACATCCAGACAGACACATGTACACACACATTTCACTCAAAACTTGATTGTAATGTAGAGACTGACCTTATTGTCATCCATAACTGTATTCAGAGATTCTATCCACATCGGGTCAATGTCACCATCTAGCACAATCCACTTTGGACCATCATGAGATAAGGCAGACAGCTCTCTCATGGTTGAGGAGAAAAGACCTAAAGCATTATTTCACATACACACATGCACACACAACACACACAGTCAGTTTATACATTTTCAACATTTCTCATTTCTGTGCATTCTCTTCCATGCTTCAGTGTGCACACTGATATACATGTACATAAGCAAATACCACTTCACAATAATCCACTGTAGAGAAGTTTTAATGATTTATTATTCATTTACAGCTCCCACCACAAATACTGGCACCCCTGGTTAAGATGTGTTCTCAAGCTTCTAATAAATTATTTTCAGCTGAAAAATATAGGCTTACAACACAAAAAAGAGTCAAAATAAACCTTTATATGTCAAATAAAAATATATAATAAAGTACATGTATTAATTGGGGGGAAATCCACATTAAGGGCACTGTATTCATGGTTTGAATCATGCCATAAGCACCTTAAAAGCAGTTACTTGGAGAAACATATGGAGCAAAAATGTGACCTGTTACTTGCCAAATAGTGAGCCCACATGCATCTACACTATTAAAGCTCAGACCTTGTCTTCTCCATCAGTCTGCATTACACCCATCATGTATCACATATTCATTAGACTTTTATTTATGTGCTAGACATGCTTATTATTGATTAATATGTTTATGACTCAATTATTTAATTATTAATAACATGAATTGTAAATCACTGATAAACTCAGATCAATACCACAAGCTCACACATACACACACACCATCTTTCCACTCTCGTGTAGCAGGGTGCAGGTATCCAAACAGCTCGTCTGTGGTCACAGCTTTAGGGTTGATGTCACTCCACACTGGCTTCAGCTTCATGTTGGAGTGAGTCTTGTGCAGTGTCTTCAAAATCTGCAGCAAAGGCCCCAAACAGCATCACTGGCACTGCAGCATTCGTGTTTACACTGTGTTTGGTTCTGTCTGCAAATCTGGCACTTTCTTACCTGGCTCTTCCCTGTTCCAGCTCCACCAACCACAAAGACAGAATGTCGGACAGCTAGAAGCTCCTCTAACTGAGTCACCTGCAGAGAGTCAGGCAGTGTTATGGGACAGCAGTTATTTTGTAAAGGACCCCACACACAGACACAATCAAAAACAGAGAGACTTTCAATGGCAAACCAGGCCTGTGACTATGTGAACACTGATCTAATCTTATTGACGTTTTTTTTCTTTACATCATATGTAAAGTATATTACTGTCATTGTCTTTCAGTGTCTACAGAGTATTAGCAGTGACAATACTGGTCACCTCCAAGGATGGAGGTAAACTGTAAAGGTAGAAATATTGGATCTCCTCAAACAGATAATGGTTGGAAATCATCAGACATGAAAATGTGTCACTTTGAGGTCAGATACTCCTTTTATCTATTACCCACTTTCTGTCACTACCCAATATGCAAACTTGTAATTGTAAAAGATGAGTCTGACAAGCATAAGCAGACTGACCTTGTGAATAAAATTCTCCTCCGGCTGCAGACGCAGTTCACTGACTGCCTGACGTACATGCTGTTCCAGCTGCAGGTCCCTCTTGCGTGGAACATCCAGCAGCGGAAATAGATCACTGATTAATCCCAGGAATATTGGCACATCACTTGTCACAATCTTTGGCATGTTGAAGTCCCGTAAGGCCCGCATCAGCACCTTTAGAAAATGCAATAGATATCACAGCTGTATCCGTGTTACATCAGCAGCAGAGAGAAGATAATACAGACGGTCAGAGAAGAAGACGATGAAACAGTCACAACTGAGAACCACTAGCAACACAAAAGTGCATTATGAAAACTTTGAACAAAAGCTCCCATGAGTACCTGCTCCTCTGGATTGCTTTGGTCTTCCCTCTTCAGTGACCCAGCCACAACCAGTACTGACTTTATCGCACGCAGACCCCAGTCATAGTGATCCTGCAGTTACAAATCCACCACCATTAATAAAACAAGAAAGCTACTACAATGACTAGTGCTACTGTCCTGCTTGATTTGGATTACTAGATCACTTGTTTGTTTGCAGCAATTAGTACTGCTTAATACTTGAAAAAATAAGCTGATGAAAAAAATAGTCTGTCATGTTTGATGTCTAAATTTTGCTTCTTTAGTTTAAATCTAGCACCCCAAGGTTAATGAAGATAGAACTCAATTTTCACCCAAACAGACACATATTTCATCACCAAAACGTTATTAAGGTAACACAGACTGCACAGATTTGAGGGACTAGAAAAATGTTCTGTCCTGGTGATTCAGTTTTACAGAAAGAACTTGGGTTTTCTGGGGAACTACTGAGTTTTATTGTTTGTTAACGATACAGTGTGTTCCATAATGTTTGGGACAAAGGCACATTTTTCATTGATTTCCCCCTCTGCCCTCTGCTCCTCAGTATAGAATTTAAAATCACACAATCAAGACATGATTGCAGACTTCAATTTAAAGTCATTTGCATACATTTTAGTTTCACCATGTGTTCGTGAATACTTAGGTGTGAATACTTAAGTCAGAGACTACTATCTGCAGAAGACTTCATGCACAGAAAAGCATAGGCTACACTGCAAAACACAAACCACTACAGTATGGTCAGATTACAGTTTGTGAAAAAGTTCCTAAAAGAGCCTGCAGAATTCTGGAAAAGGGTGTTATGAACAAATGACACCATGACTAATCTGTATCAGAGTGATTGGAAGAAGAACATGAGGAGAAAAAATATCCAATTTCAAGGCATACCAGCTTATCTGTTAAACATGGTGGTGGGGGTGTTATGGCTTGAGTATGTATGTCTGCCAGAGGTACTGTAACAATTATCTTAACTGATGATGTAACTGCTGATTGCAGTTGCACAATGAATCCTTGGGTGTATAGAAAACTCTTATATGCTTGACGGACATTAAATGCCTCCAAAATCAGTGGACGGCACTTCGTTCTGCAACAAGATATTGAGACTTCAAACAGTCATTATATGCAAGGGATATGCAAACATGCATGCTTTAATATACCTAGCATTAATCTGTCCAAAACATTATGGTGCCCTGAAATGAGTGGCACTGGGTATCAAGTATGGTAATGTCTATATGATAAAAATTAAATGTATGCAAATAACTTTAAATGTACATTTTAATTACATCTGAATTATTTGATTTAATACACTGAAGAGGCCTCTGTCCCAAACATGTAGGGTACTGTATATATCATTCTGTAATTGACATTTTGTATGTCACACTTTGTCTCGTTTAGTTGATGTAGAGACACACCTGCTTTGAGAGCAGCTCCTTGCAGAGTGTGTACAGGCTGATGAACTTGCGTGCGAGGAGACGAGCATCTATGAAGCCCTCTGCCACCAGCATGATTTCACAAATCAGCTCGAAATCAGGAATTACCATTGCACATGGTCTGAGTTATACACACACACGCAGAACACTTTAATCAGCTTACTCTGAGCACACAGTGCAAATAAGATGGCAGCAGAAAAAGTACTAGAGATACAGAGACCAAATAAAACAGATGGAACCTGAAGAGTGCTTTGAGGTTCTCCGGCAGTTCAGTTCTGCCTGCATATCCTGGGTTCAGAGTAATGAAGATGCCCACACTTTGCTTCAGTTCAATGTCCTCACCCAGGAAATGGAACCTGACCAATATAATGGAACGGAACGAATGAAAGGGTGATAGGGTTCTGTACATGTTACCTTTTTAAACACTGACATCGCTTATTTATAAAACGTCTCTGGCTCTACTTAGCCAGGTAGACGAGCCACGACTGGCAACAGTGCAACATATCCACATGCTTGTCTGACCTGTGTTTCTTGTTGCGAACAGCATCTTGGATGGTTTTCACCTGCACAGCAACCACAGACAAAACCTCCACAGAGATCCGATTGAATTCATCAAAACAGCCCCACACACCTGTTTGGGCCAGACCCTTGTAGATATTACCTATGGACTGAGAGATACGAGAACAGAGCTTGAGCAAAAGGAAAAACAGTCATTTTTATGATCAAGCTAAAGTGAGCCTCTAATTAGGAAACTGTTACCTTGTAGTCCATCTGTTCTGAGCAGTTGAATACATAAACCATAATCCCGAGTGAACGTCCCAGGTCTTTGGTGGTCTCTGTTTTGCCAGTACCGGCAGGGCCAGAGGGGGCACCACTCATTGTCAAATGCAGAGATTGAGTAAGAGTGATGTAACATCTGCACATCAGAGAATTGAGTAAAATAATTCATAATTTATATGATCTAGAATAGCAAAAAAACAGCTAAATGAGTTATACAGTAAATACAGTGGTGGTAAAACCGGTTGGTGTTTTTGTGTAAGAACTGTGTGTGTGTGTGTGTGTGTGTGTGTGTGTGTGTGTGTGTGTGTGTGTGTGTGTGTGTGTGTGTGTGT
>JBBIGC010000104.1:2463995-2474146 GCA_037576955.1 Lepidarchus adonis
AGAGAGGGAGAGGGGTGTGCGCGCTATATACACACACACACACACACACACACACACACACACACACACACACACATATTTTACACAAGAAACACACAGTTTGGTATGAACACAGTACAGTTTAATGTGCTGTAGTGTGAGCTACCTGTCTGGGCTGTGTTCCCTTGGAAACAATCTCCAGCAGGTCAGCAGCAGAGACAAAGTAGAAGCGTGGAAACGTTAGGCGCTTTGTTTCCAGATACTCGGCCAGAGCCTTCTCACACACAGACAGCCTGGAGGGTGTACAGACACAACCACAATTACAGCATCACACTCAATATTACAAACCCCATTTTCAGAAAGGCTGGGACATTTTCCAAGATGCAATAAAAACAAAAATCTGAGATTTGTAAATTCACATGAACAGTTATTTAAATGACCAACTTACAAATAAAAGATTTTAAATAGTTTTACTGACCACATTTTGAATCTGATGCCTGCAACACACTTTACAGAGGTTGGGACAAGTTTACCATATTTCCATTCAAGTGCACGTTTTATAGTTTTGGAACTGAGGCTAAAAGTAGAAGTTTTGCAACTAGAAAGGGTCCATTCTTTGCTTGATATGAGGCTAATGCTGGCTTTGCACCTTCATCTTTGCCATAGATAACTCATTTTTCCAAAATCAGACTGAAATGTGGACTCCTCTGACCACAGCACACAATTCCAGTTTTTTTCAATCCAAGATAAGCCGAATTTTCAAGATTTTGTTAAGTGACGATGGCTTTCCAAAGTTGGGGCCTTATTTGTCACAGTAGCAGGACGGTACCACCTGAGGGCTCAAAAGACATATGTATTCATCTGTGGTTTCTAACTCACCCTTTACACACTGAGATGTCCCTGAATTCTCTTATTTATTCATATGTAATATGAAATGCAATTTATATTCGTTTCATTACTGTAGATGCTGAAAGACACTTTTTATGCAAATACAATTTTTGCAATCCTGCACTGAGAAATTTTCAATGAGAAATAACAACTGACTTACAGATTTGGGTACAAAGACATGAGCTATCTTTGTTTACTATGGATATTTTTATGTTGCAGCCATGTGTGTAATATTACAAAGTAAAACAAATCTGTAAATCTTTTTTCACACTTTTGTAAGATAAATTGAGGTTCACATGAATTAACATATCACAGATTTTTGTTGTTATTACATTGTGGAAATATATCCCATCTTTTCTGGAAATGAGGTATGTAATGCTTCAGTACTTGATTACATCAATGTTTTTTTTCAGGATTCACACACAGCCGTACCTTTGCTGAAGTGTCTCCAGTTTCTCCAGGTAGCCTGGCTGATTGGTGACTTCAATTACATTTGCAGTTCTGATAACGTTCATCATCAACTCCTGGTCAAGCACACAGAACAAATATTGTATGAACTGATTTGATTGCAAAAAATAAATAAATTAATTATTATTATTAATTGTAGAGCAGGTTGAGAACAACACTGTCGTACCGTGTGTCATGATACGGTTTTTAAATGAGCCCCAAGTATAACTCTAAATGCTTATGTTTAACAGAATATCATGATTTTTTTTCAGCCATGCTATTTTAGACATTGATCTCAACAGGTCAACTGCTACCAGCTACTGTATTTATCAATCAGTTACTCTATACAACCCCTAGTTCAAACAATTTTTTACATATAATATCTAATGATCTATTAGAGAATATATTGCAGCAACATTGTTATAATTCTATAACAATTCAATACACTGTGTACTGTGTATACGGCTGTATTGACAATAAAAACCTCTTGAATCTTGAATAATAAAGTGATTAAAAAAAACGAATGAAGGCAGACAGCCAGCAAAGCTCGGGTACCTGGAAGTCCAGGTGGATGCCATGGAAACGCTCAGCATCCTGGGCCAGTTGGTTGCGGATGTCTTCTGAGTTGGTGAAAATACTCTGCAGGTGAGCCCAGGTGCGCTGCACAGCCATCCAGGTACCAATCACCAGGTCCGCCAGCATCAGCCGTCGCTGCCAACCGCTCACCTCCACCAGAAAGTACTCCACATGTTTACTCATCAGGATGTTCTGAAGCTGCACCTGAGCAACACACACACACGCACACATTTATTTCCAACCAGAATTATGCAGTGATGGAAGAAGTGCTTTTTGAGCCGATTAAAAGACATAAACAGTTTAAAATAAATTGCAGATTAGTTTTATGCACTTTAGAATTCACAGCCACCTTCTGTCAAATAATCAACACCTACGTGAAAATCTAATCTTTCACTCTATGGGCAATGCAAGAAAAAATTTGGCCCTACAAAATATAATATTGCACCCCAATACAATATAATATATTTTTACATAGTGTTACTTGAGGGCCCACTGTTTGGTGCTGGGCCTTTGGAATCCTCCTAACACACCCATGCCTTTACAGCACCCCCGCCCTTTCTACATTAGAACGCCTGGTAATGCAGAACTGCAGGAACGTTAGTACATAAAAAGACTAGCACTATTACTATAGCCAATATAATGAGGGTACATGATTATACATCCAAGATAAGGATGGCACTCTTAGATGAAGAGTGATTTATTACAGCCCCACCTGGTTGTCCTCCAATGTCTCAATTAGATTCTCATCAGCTTTAAGGAGAGGGGTTCCAGTGTTAGTATGAGTCTCATATGACAAAGACATCATAGACCATGTCTGCTTGATCTCACCAAGAACCTGCACTCACACACAAGCACACATAGACAGAACAATATATTACTGCATTACTGTCCAAAAGGCAGTCGAAGCACATTCCATATCTGGCATCTACCTTCTCAATGGCCATTTCCTTCACTGCTTTATCCACAATGTTCTTCACTTCATCCTCCACACGGTGGAGCTGCAGTCCCAGTAAATCACCCAGAGTGGTGTTCTCATCCATCATAAAACTCACCTACAGAGAAGGAGAGAAAGGGCAAAGACTAGAAGTGGCAATCTTTTCCCCCAGACAAAACTAACAGTAAAGAAAAATAATTATAATATGTCAACTTTCAGTTCATTATTTGAACATCTGGCTCGGAGATTTGTTGGATATCTGTGAAAGTGCAAGACAGCTGAAGGAAACTGGCAAAAGCTGTCAAGATCAGTTGCAGTACAGTTGCCTATTGTAATATAATTCTTCCATTGCTGTCACTGTATAATGTCCAAACAACTGAATAACTTGCGTTATTGGCAATTTTGTTGTGAATATCCATTCAATTCATTTCACGTTGTCATAAAGTAGGTTTGTGACCGAAGGGTCCCAGGTTCGATTCTCGGGACCAGACAGCAGCTGAAGTGCCCTTGAGCAAGGCACCTAACCCCTGACTGCTCACCATGTACGTCGCTCTGGATAAGAGCGTCTGCCAAATGCTGTAAATGTAAATGTAAAAATAAAGCAGCTTTACAGGGTCCGGGTCCGAGCCCCTAATGAGCCAAGACAAGGTGATGGAGGCAAGGAATAACTCCCTGAACTGAGGAAGAAACCTTGGAAGGAACCAAAGCTCAATAGGGGAACCCATCCTCCTCTGGTCAACGCCGGATAGTAATGACACTGAATATCATAAAAAAAACTTCCTTTCTGGCTTAAGTGACATCTTTCCAATGTGCAAATACAAAACGTTTTTATGTTATTTGGACTTTGCTTAGTAGGTAGAAGTCAGTGTTTCCTGTAAATACACCCCTGGAACATCTCTTAACTTAACTCAAACCACACCCAGGTCACTATTAAGGAGGCACGATGAAGTATACACCTGAATGTGTGAGTCAGGACACACATCAATGTAATAACACTGTTGGAAACGCAGCCTCTCATGAAGCTGATAGATAAAACGTGTGAAGTGTGCAAAGCTGCATTAAAGTAAATGTCAGCTGTAGATGTTTCACTGGAAAGTTCACTCAACAACAAACTGCATCCAGTAAGAGGAAGGCTACGAAAGAACCGACCAAGGAGGCGGAACAATGTAGTATCTCATAGTGGCACATAAGTGGGAGCAGTAGGGGGTAGTTCCTACTTAGTTAATGACCCCCATCTGACCTGGTGCAGGTGCATCAAGCAACAATGACTGACAGGACATGAATATCTATGCTTTCTCCCAAATGGGGGCCATGTCTATGAATCTATGATATTTCATTGATTTTAATGGTTGGTCACTGTGTAATTCCATAGGTGCCATTTCATTGTTTTAATGTCATTTGTTACTTAATTTGGTCTGAGAAGTAATTTGAAAAAATAAGGAAAACAATGCTATGGAATGTACATCTGAACACTGGTTAATCTTGAAAAAATAAAATATTTTTTTAAAAGTTATAACTCTACTGGAGTGCAACATTCATAATCTTTACAAGACCCCTAAATACAGCAGGCCAAATAAATATAAGTATCAATTTTCTAAGCAAATATATTCCTAAATATACTATTGACATGAAATTCTCACCAGATTTTGGAGACAACCCATCCAATCCACACATGCAAAGAAATCAAACCATGGATGTCCATATATACACTGGCCATGGCGTTTGAGTGCACTACTTATTGTTTTCTTTAATACAATTGTACCTGTTCATTCCAGGTCGTTCTGAAGCTCTCCAAAAGCTCTGCATAACTTTTCTGATAACTCTTTTCACTCCTCTGTCTGAAATTTTATGCACCTTCCTTTCATCATGTGTTCAATACTTTGCCCTGTGTCATTCCTTTTTATTACACAAAGTATGGACATTTCTGGTTTGATTTCTTTGCATGTGAGGATTGGATGAGTTGTTACTGACTTCGGGTGAGAAATATATTAACTTAGAAAATGGGTGACATGTTTAATACTTATTTTACCCGCTGTAAGTCTTTATAACAACTGACATAAACCAACATTTGTTACAATAAGTGCCACTTGACATAAAAGCTTTTGTCTCCCAGAAAGTGTAACAAACAACAGGTGCTTGATGGAATAAGCATTAATAGACTTCTTTTCTAACTAATGGTAGCAGATGTAGATGCCATGTAGCCTTATGAACACTACCTACAGTGTTGCCCATGCTGCTCCAGATGACTGCATCTGTATAGACAATCAAGCTCTATCAAGATCATAGATCTCCAGCCTGTCCCCTTGTATTCTGTAATGTTACAAATGTGTTGCTGTAATGCTGTGGTTTGGATGTGATGATGCTACGGGAAAATACAGTACCCCAGTTGTATGCATGAGCTGCTGCCAGTGTCGTTCTCTGACTGCCAAGTTCTGCAACTCATTAACAGCTCTCAGTGACGTCAGTAAGTTTTTTACAGTAGACTCCAGGCCATTGTAGATATCCCACACACGCACCTCCTTATCTAGAGTCTTCATCTCCTACACACACAAAAACATTTCACTTGCATAAAGTATGCACACCTGTTACATTTGAACAATGAATGATCAGTCAGTGAAGTATGAGTAGGAGGAAAACTCGTGACCTGCACCTTGGCAAACCTCCTGAGTTCCATGTCCATCTGCTCCACATTGATTTCCTTCCATGGTGTCTTAGTCCAGTCTGAGATGCTAGACTACATTACCCAGCATGCCCATAGAACAGGATTTAAACTCAGTTCTTTTTATTTGTTGCAAACATTATTTAAAAGGTTATCACAAACTGTAGTAATATTTTGATAGGCAGCTATACTGCATGAGAGCCATGCGTAATATGAAGGTTGAGCAAAATATCTCATTAATGTGGCCTGTAAAGTAGGTGAGGAACATTAGCCATTACCTTTACAAAGATAACCATATCCCAGACTGCTTTAAGTAGGACGAGGTCAGAGCGGCACTGGCGAAGCTGTTTGTAGTCAGGGAAACTGACCTCAAACAAATTAGCAGTTTCTTGCAGCTTACATGTCTCGTTCTCCAGGTGAACCACTGCACGGTTGGTCTGCTCACACAAAAACATATGGAGTAGCCTCTTTAAAACTTCCCTGTTAAGTTTTTGCTCACCAATGCGTGTGATACTGCGAGCATTTGTATCTATGAATGTCTATGTAAATGTATTTTATTTATTCAGATTATACCTATAAGCATGTACAACAATAAAGCACCTTGTCAATGAGTTTGTATGGTTCATCTATGTTGATGTGGAAGATGGGTTCCATGCGAAACGTCTCACGGAACTCAAACTGTTTGATCTACAGAGACAGA
Source organism: Lepidarchus adonis (assembly GCA_037576955.1). Classification (NCBI taxonomy): domain Eukaryota; kingdom Metazoa; phylum Chordata; class Actinopteri; order Characiformes; family Lepidarchidae; genus Lepidarchus; species Lepidarchus adonis. Next base: position 2,470,179 of record JBBIGC010000104.1, read on the forward strand.
GGCAGAAAAAAAATGGCTGCAAACATAACAATACCAATATGACTGCTTTAAAATCAATACTTGTTCATCAAGATTCAAGATTCAAGAGAGTTTTATGGTCAATACAACAGTATATACAAAACACAGCATATAGAAATGCGGTTTCACACAGCCCCCACCTTGGTGGATTTGTAAACAAAGTGTAAGGTAAAAATATATATAAAGTATGTACAAATATACAGAAATATACTTAAATACACATCTAAAGTAAATAGACTAAAATAAAAACTACATATACATATATATATTTTTTTTAAATTAACAAGCAATTGAATGGAACATATACTCATCAGTTTGCAGCTACAGCTAGTTGAATATTGTGGCCTTTCTGAGTCCAGATTTGTCTAAGCATTCTTTAATTATATTTACATTTATATTAATAAATTTTGCTGATGCTTTTGTTCAAAGCAACTTCCAGTCACTAGAACAACCAGTTCATATGTGACAACACTGATCTACACTCAGCTACAAAGAAGTTCAACACTTTCCTCTTAGTCATAGAATACAGTGCATGTGCTACAACAGTGCAGATGGCAAGTGCTACAACAAGAGGCTAGAAAGAAAATAACACATTTTATGTTAATCATTAAATGCTTATAAGCAAGTGCCACAACAAGAACAACATGAACTATTACTATCTAGTAGAGCTAAAAGAGTCCAGGACTTCAATATAACAAGATGAAAGATGTGTTGTTTAAGAACGGCGTATCAAGCCTGGAGAAAGTCGTGGACCAGTGTCACAAGCTCATTTGTTTTACCTATTGTAACACTGAATTATACAGCAACTAATGCAAGCATTGCTGGTTCACTTGACTTGTACAACACACTGCAGTCACACATTTTTGTGAATTTAAGGGCTTTAGCTACTAAAGAGCCAACAAGAGCTAAAAACAGAAGCCTAAATTAGAACCACATTTTCAAGGATGGATTACCATTGATGGTGTGATTTAAACCAGTATGCTGTGTCTGAAACTATACGCTGGCTTACACTTACACACCCTTACCTCTAAGCGGACACACTTCCTACGAATGACAGCAACTTCATTGGACTGCAGAGGAGCAACTTCATGTTTTACAGTGAAGGCCACTTTTCTCAGATTCTTCCATTTGTCAGGTAGCTCCTGGAGAAGACCATAAAAGGTTTGGTTTGAGCAAGAGGGGCTTGTTCCTATCGGAGATACACCAGGTCCAGCAAAGTTTCTTGACCCTTTGCATCTATTCATTAACTGCACAAATCAGGTGTGTTTAAGCAGGTAAAGAAACAAATAAAGGGGAAGCACATGGACAGTAGTCATCTGGACAATAGTTATCTGCTAAAATCAGAGGCATTCAGACTCAACAGCGATCCTCATAACCCACCAAAGAAGTAGTGGTCCATGGACACGGAAATGTAGCCAGAAATCACATTTCCAGACATTTATTGTTTGTGTGCCTATAGGCTTTGCTTTGTGAACGTCAGTAAAGCAGATTCCTGGCCATGTCAGTGAGCATGGACCACTGGCTCTTTGTTAAGTTCACAGTCGAGTACAACGGCCTAATTTTCACTGATGATTCTGCAGTTTCACCTACTGAATGCAGCCATTTTGCAGAATATTTAGAAACTCTCAACTGGGGGGACATGCTTGGAATGGAGCAGCTTTGTGCATTTAGAATTTTAAAAACATGCAGGAGTTTAGATAAGACCATATTTTTCTTTGTAATGTTGGTTCATAGTGTACAGGACAAATAATTACCTCAAGCATTGAGTAGATGTGCTCTGGTGGCTGCTGGCCATAGGTCTTCAGAAGATCTGCAGTAGATTTGAGTGGTTTGAACTGCTGCTCAGTGTTCTGCTGTCTGTCTCTTATTGCCATCAGATGGCCCATGATGTCCACCAGCCCAGCATAGTCTCCATCCTTCACACTTTTCCCCAAACCATGTTCAGCATTCTCAATGAAGTTTGCCAAGTCCTGCACACTAGGGAGGATAAGAGAGAAGAAAAGAGTGAGAGGAGTGAACAAGCTAAGGAGGCGTTTTAGCCATGAATATGTGTAAGTGTCTACGTCAATGCCTGACACCTATTATTGACGTGGTTGAGCAGATGCTCTTTGAACATCCAGCTCCATTTCTTGATGGAGGTCATGAGGGAGATTTTGAAAGGTTTGATGTCCACTTGACACCAGCCACAGAACACCCTTTTCTCCTCCAACACCTGCACCCTCTCATACAGACTCTCAAACTCACTGATCTACACACACATACACACACAAAGCATTGTATAAACAGAGGTGATATTCTCTTCTAACAGTCTGACAATTCATTCTTACTTGTTCTTTGAAGTTCTGTAATTTGGGTGGGTTCTTGGCCAGTTCATAATCAGCATAAAGTTCTGCCTCTTCTGTTGAAAGGGCATGGCCATAAAGCAAGAACTGTCTCATAAACTCTGCCCTGTCACCAGACCAAAGGTAGCGGTAGGAGCTGAAGGAGTTTTGGAACTCTTTGACCTTGGTGATGGCCCCGCGTGCACGAGAACGAATCAGCTGAGCCAACTCAGACAACTCCAGCACCTGGTCTATATCCACCTGCAGTGCGTTAAAGCACATAACACACATATGCACACAAACACTTAATGGGAACATGAACAAAGACCAACATGTACATAATTTAATAATAACACCTGGCCTAAAAGTGGAATAAAAGAACAGTTGTAAATGTGGTGGTGGTAGGGGGGTTGGGTTGTATGGAGGGATGCTTTGTTCCAGCCCAAGTTCTCTTCCCTTTTACATACAGTACAGATATTGTCCAAACTCAATAATACACTACGGCAGGGGTGCTCATTACGTCGATCACGATCTACTGGTCGATCGCGGAGGCAGTACTGGTCGATCGCAGTGTGACGTTAAAAAAATATTTGTCAGCCTATCAAACATCCCGTCACTTGATTGACATACAGAGCAACCATTCAGATTGTCCAGGACAGCAGTCATTTTTCTCTCAACTAACTTCAGCCGCGAAAGCCGTGAAAGCCGCGAAAGCCGCGAAAGCGGCCATCATTCCGAGTTAGTCATGAGGTTCGCTCGCATGGAACATTGCAGCACTGTTTCGCTTGAACTCTCCTTAAGGGGAAGATGAGATTCTGACTCTACAAACTGACATTGAGCTGAAGTCGAGAGCTCATGGACAGTTCTGGAACTTACTCACAGAGGAAAAGTTCCCCAACATGAGGAAATGTGCTTCCTCCTTGACTGCATTATTTGGTAAGTAAGTAAACTCAGGTGATTACAAAAAATGTAAATAATTATTTATTATGAGTGTTGTGCAATATTGGCTTATTCAGTAATGCAAGGTACTTCAACATACATTGTTCATACAAAGAATCCTTAATAAATTAGAAAATAGTTATATGTTTTACATTTTTGTAGTGGTAGATCTTTTGGACTTGGTTTTAAAAGTAGCTCGCATGCTGAAAAAGTGTGAGCACCCCTGCATTACGGTTTTGTACAAGGATTGCAATTGCTTTTAACACACACACAATCACACAAGCATGCATGCACATGTCTACCTGGTAAGTCTCTTCCTGCTTGGTTTTAGTGACTTTTTTCATGAAAGATCCCATTCTGAAAATATTTGCCACCATCTTGTCAATGACATCATAGAAGTTGTCCTTCTTGGAGAAGTCAAGGGAGGGGTGAAAGGTCATGTCAGAGGTCAGAGTCAGCTGGACCTCAAACAGTGGTGCAATGCGGAGGGATACATCCGTGTTTTCTACCAGGTACTCTAGAGAACAACGTACAGCGCTGGAGAAACCTGCCAAAACCATTCGGTCCACATACTCTGTGTAGGACTCCCAGGATTCAGAGTCTACATCAGCACCCAAAAGAACTGCATTCTCCTGAGAGAGAGAGAGAGAGAGAGAGAGAGAGAGAGAGAGAGAGAGAGAGAAGGAAAAC
>JBBIGC010000104.1:2474246-2485716 GCA_037576955.1 Lepidarchus adonis
GAAAGAGAGAGAGAGAGAGAGAGAGAGAGAGAGAGAGAGAGAGAGAGAGAGAGAGAGAGAGAGAGAGAGAGAATAAATTTAAATTAATTTAAAGTCACCTGCTCTACTGCTTCAGGGGATCACTGTGAACTCCACCAGATCTGACCTGATGGTTCATTACTGAAAGTTCCAACCTTTTAATTGTGGTTTTAAATCAACAGCACCTAATGACAACATTGCTCAATGGGATTCTCCTCCGTCTTTTGTAACACCTGTTGGTAAACCAGAACCCTAAAAAGATTTTTCTTTACTTTGCTTAACTCAAAACATGTCAGTTTAAATGTGGAATTTTTTGTACAGCCAAGAAGTCTAGCTAACCAGCAAACAAGGTAACTTGACTAACTCACAAACTAGTGCATGGCTCGCTGTGTGTGTATGTGTAGGCCCAAAACTAAGTGTCCTTGCCCGCGGCATTCTCAGCTGTACCAACACACAATTTAAAAAAAAGAATTGTTGCTCTACATAAAAAATGGCCCAGGCTATAAGAAGATTGCCAACATTTGGGAATATTATACATTTTTCTAAATAACATGCTATATGATTATCCTGCATTACATTAGCAGTTATCCAGAGAGTCACCTGAAAACACCTGCAGCATTAAATAATTCGCATTTACCTCTGCATTAACCCAGTGATGGACAGACACAGTCAGCAAGCACACTGAAAACACACTGGAGTATTTAGATAATAGATAAATAGATAATAATTGATTTTGTGAATATTCATTTTACAGACATCTGTTATTATTGCTCATATATGCTATGTATTAACCCCAAATAACCGTATTTAAATACCTATTATAAAATTTATTCCAAAATATCATACATAAATGCACTTTCATACGTCGAGTCAAAATTATTTGTTGACATTGAAGAAGAAAACAGTGCAGTGACTCTTTTAAAAATAAGAAAGGCTGAAAATGGAAGCACTTACCTCCAGCAGCTCTGTATCTCTTTTTGAAAAAATAGTCTCTTGCTGTTGTTTACAGTTCAGTTGTGGAGCATTCGTCTTTACGTGTCCCGTTATCCGTTTAAAGTGGGAAGCTGAACCTCTGCTGGAGGGTCACTTCACCATAGTGATAGGCACAATGGCTTCATGTCCCCGTTACTCTGTGTGTGTCAGTGTGTGTGTGTGTGTGTGTGTGTGTGTGTGATACTTTGGTGTACTGTGCACCTGGTGCCCGAGAAACCTGAGCATCCAGGGGAAAGGTCATCCAAAGTATCATATTAACACACATTGATCTCTGTTGAAGCATTCGCCCAATACGCACTTATATACACCCACCATCCATAACACCACCTGCCTGATATTGTGTAGGACCCCCAACCTAATGGAACCAGAAAAGCTCTGACTGTGGTGCAGTGTCCTGACACCGATCAGTCAGCATTAACATCCTGTGCAACAGGAGCTCCTCTGTGGGATCTAAACAGACAGGCTAGTCTTCACATACATCAATAAGCCTCGGGTGCCCATCACTGATTCTTCAGTTGTCCTTCCTTGGATTACTTTTGTTAAGCTATGTAATCACCTGTACCTGTCTTTGGTGTTAATGTAATGGCTAATGAGCCATTAATGAGCCATTAATATATACTCAAACACTCCCCACCCCCCAAAAAAACACATCTTGTATTTACACTACATGTGTCCAATGGCACAGTTAACATATATTACTGCTCTAAAACCTTATTGGCTTAAGTGTAGTGTGTTCAACACAGTGGCTAACTCCCAAATTATTATTTGTTAAGACATACTGTAAACCAAACAAATTACATTTCTTGTAAAAATCTCAAAACTGATGATTAAAAATGTAAATTAAAATCATAATTCATGTTGCTCACCAGTCGAGGCTGCTTAATAGTGACAAAGCGTTTCTGACCATGAGCCAAAGACATGATGACATGTAGAAACCTGTAAAACCAGTATGCATGGGTCAGGCACAGGGTTATCACTTTTAAGTTTAGTGTTGTCCATCATCCAAAAAAATCCAGTCAATAGAAAACACTGGACCCTGACCAAACACTGACCACTGTGGAGGCTGAGATTAACGTCAAACAAGCAGAGGTTCACCTGCTTTTGTTTTCTCAGTTGATGGCAGTGCTCACACAACTGAATGGAAAACTGAAACCTTATTGGCCCTATTTAGAACAAGACAATACATCCACAGTCAAACGGTAAACACCATTTTCAAAGGCAACAACTGGGATACAGGATCTCACAAGCAATGACGACCTACAATGGTGGTGCCAAACTCCGGTCCTGGAGGCCGGTGTCCTGCACAGTTTGAGGATTTCCCTCCTGGACACACTGGTTTCAAATCCCGTTAATTGCCAGGCTAAGCAAGTGTGGTTGAGGAGGTGCTCGAGATCAGCCTCCAGGAACTAAATTTTGACACCCCTGACCTACAAGCTCAGTTTCTAATGAAATGCCCAGTGAGTGTAAAGCAGAGGTCAACCTGCAGAGAGCCAGATATCACACTCCCAAGTTAGTTTCCCTCTGAAATACGTGTAATGTCACTGGCGCTCAGCAGGGGGCAGTGCAGCGTACAAAAAGCCCAACAAAATCACTCCAGTAACAACCTCTTAACAAGCAGTAAGTAATAAGAAATACAGGAAGGATTTTCACTTTAATTGTGTTCCATTTTGGAAAACAAAACAAAAGTACAAAAGTAACATTACATTTTACATATTTAAAAGTAATTAAAATGAGGAGCCTTTGATACAACAGATCAGTTACAGACTAAAATAAATGCTGGCTATAAACAGCTTAGGGGGCTTCTGGGAAAAAAGAAAAGAAAAAGGAGGAACACATTATGAATGTTACAGGGCATAGATAGGAAAAACAATACAAAAAGTAAAAGTATTACACAATTGTTTAATTCTGTCGCCTGGAGAATTGTTCAAGTTGCATGTAGACGACAGAAGAGCAAATGTCAGGATAAAATAAACAATGACTAGACAAACTGAAATGAAATATTTAAAAAAAGAAAAAGAGAAGACACATTTGGACCGAGGCCAGCAGCGAGGGAGGGATGAGGAGGAAGAGAGGAGATTTTTTTTTAAAGAAATGGACAGTTCATGAGCATCTCTCCCTCAGAGGACATCACTTCCCTCTCCTGCTGCCAATTTCGCACACACACGAATAAAATGCATACACTCACGTCTCCCTGTACCATAACTTTCACACAAACACTCACATTATCATCCCCTGAACAATTAGATTAGCAAAAGTAAAAATACATGCAACTCCAGCATTGTATACTACAGAGTATGATACAAAATAAGGCATTTCCGTGTGTTAGTGTGTGTCTGTATATACTGTATACACATGTACGAAAGAGAAGGTGTGTGTATGTGTGTGTGACTACTGGAACCACACTTAAGTTTTTGCCTGGTTTTTGTACAAAAAGACTGCTACTGAACATAAATGGATAAATCATTTTTTAAAATATATATTTATACATATATATATTTATCATATATAAAAATTGATAGTGAAAAGCCAGCGAGCTGTGAGGGTGGGCAGGATTTTGGTCACTCCAGGACCTCACTGGCAGACACAGTGACCAGCTGGAGTGGGAGGTCAGAGTTTGAGAGGAGGTCTTGGGTGCCAGCCTGTTGCAGATTGGTCAAGATTAGAGTAGCCCCGCCCCCGGCGATGATACTGTCCGAGGGGGCAGCAGCCTCTGTCTGCCCTACTGTAGAAGCAGAGTTTAGCCCTTTTTTGTTCAGGTGAGTTTTAATGTGTTTGGCCAAATGATCACTACGCATGAATCGCTTTGAACACTCCGGACACACAAACTTCTTTTCCCCTGTGAATAAAAAACACAGCAGATCAGCGAACACTGATGAAACAAAGCAAACAGTTCGCTGGCCAATGTCTTTCACTACAACTAAAAACTTTTTACATCAGTTGGTATCAAATGACTAAAAATGTTCATTTGACAGCTAATTTTCTTCTATATCCCCAGGTGCATTCGAGGAGTGTTTTACTGACCAGCCTCTTGTTATTTAGTAATTAAACTGTCTCTCTGCTGTCTGCTTTAATTGACATGTCCTACTCTGTAGCACAAAAAACCATTTGTCCTCAGTAAATTAAGTATATTTCATATGCAGTGCCAGTTAGCAGGAGGAGAACACTTACTACAGCCAGTATTGGCACAGTTTTTACATAGCTTCTATCAAAAATAGACAAGGCAAAGAGCAGCCACATATTTTTAGCAGAGTGAAGAGCCGCTTCTTGGATGCTTCTGAAATGCATAGTCTACAGTGGCCATTATCAACATGCAAAATGCAACTGCTTAAAAGTAGACCCTGAAGTATACAACCATAAAAATGAAAAAAAGTTAGTGTTGCACATGCAATACCTGTGTGGGTCCTACGATGGCGCTGCAACTCATCACTTCGGGTAAATCTCTTGCCACAGTAGCTCCAGGAGCATATGAAGGGCCTCTCCCCTGAATGCCAGCGCAGATGGGCACGCAGGTGAGACGTCTTCCCATACACCTTTCCACAACCAGGGATGTGGCAAATATGTTGCTTCTTCTTCCCCATACTCGAGCCTCTGAACCCACACACATACACAAAATCACATTCCACATCCAGCAACTCAACCATATTTCATCATATTCATCTTCAGTTAGTGTGTGGATTTTACCTTCCCCCTGCCTCTTTGCAATTTGGGCAAGTGCAGGCCACTCTACGCAACCTCTTCCCTTCCTGTCCAATACCCTCCAGGTCCTCTTCCACCAATCGCACATGAAGATGTGACAGGTCATTGGTGTTCAGGGTGGAGTCTCCACTCAAGTGCCAGTCATCGGAGTCTGGCTCCTCTTTGATATGAATATCTGAAAATCAGTATTATTCCCATAAGTTAAATACACTTTTGAAAAGAGGATTGCATGCTAAAATTGCAAAGTATTTGAGACACTGATTGGTTTGTATATGTACCTGCATGTGGACTCTCTGTATTGTCATCTTGCTGGTACTGTGTTACAGAGTTGACTGTGACGGTCTGAAGGTTGGGGATCTGTCCAGAGGCAGTAACCGCGCTGGCACAAGGCTGCCCAAGAGACAGGGTCTGCACAGGAGCAAGAGTTATCTGTGGTGAGGCCATCCCACTGGCAGATGGCAACTGCAAGTTCTGCAGATTCTGAATGCCCTGCACTTGAAAGGTCTGCCACTGGATCTGGCCGGTGGGCGAGACGGTCTGAGCCTGAATCAGGAAGGTGCCGGCATTGAGCAGCTGCACACTCTGGAGTGCCTGTGCTGTGCCATCCGATGACTGAGTAGGGAGGAGCTGCACCACAGGCTCAGCACCAGCTGCGTGGTTTTGCACAAAGGATGGGTCCTGCTGCCCAGCAGACACGGCTGTGGCTTGGGTCAGGACCCCTGTGCCATCTATCGTCTCAGGGAGTGACGTGGCTGAGGTGGAGCTGGTCGTGGGCACAAAGGTATTAACATCGCTAGCAGTCAGCGAGTCTGCAGGCTTGTCCATCACTCCCTCAACAGTGTTCTCACCCGAGCTGGTCGGGCCGGACATAATGAGCTGGCCATCAGCTGTCACACCTGTGGCAATGGTCTGAGCGCTGGCCAAGCCTAAAGATTCCAGGTCTGCATTGCTCAGGCTGTTAAGTGGCACAAAAGTGATGTTGCCAGGCAACCCCACAGGGACATTAGCCACCACCTGGCCCTGCCCTCCGAACCCAGTTCCAGCCAATGAAACACTAGGAATTTGCTGCACATGCCCAGTCTGTGCCAAAAGACTCTGGAGGTCATTAGCGTTAGTTGCTGTGGAGATACCCTGGGAACCATCAGGCAGTATGGCAATGTCTGTGGTCAGAGCAGATCCATCGGCAGTGGATGTAGCATAGCCCAACGATGCTGTATCTGCACTTTGTAGCTGTGGGATGACCTGATAGTGAATACCGTTGGCACTGGTGCTGTCTGTCCCTGCTGTGACAAAAACGGGCTGAGTCTGTCCTGGCACAGTCTGCAGTGGGACAACATATTGCCCATTGGTGCCCACAAGTCCCCCACTAGGTAAGTGCACAACACCCGAATCATCTTTGCTTGAGGAAACCGGCGTCAAGACCTCCCATCGGTCTGTTGAGCCTGTGAGCTGGATGGACGTGAGACCTGCTGTTTGCTAGAGAAAAAAAGATGCAAAACAATTTGTTTTTAATTCAGGGTTGTCAGTCCCATTGTGGTGCAACAGGTAATGAACATGCTAAAAAACAACAACACCATAGCACTAAAAAAGTGAAGCACAACAAAAAGGAATCAACCAAATTACAAATTAAATGGTATGAGTTACTGCGATCATCACAGGTGATGATCAGTATACATCAGTATACACTGATCAGCAATAACATTAACACCATCTACCTAATATTGGGTAGGTCCCTCTTGTCTTGCAAAAACAGCTCTGACTGTGGTTCCCTGTGTGTTCTATCAGAGTCAGCATTAACATTTTAAACTACAGTAGCTCTTCCTTGGGATCAGACCAAACAAGCTAGTCTCCATTCCCTACATTCATGAGTAAGCCTTGGGTGCCCACGGCCCAGCTGCCAATTCACCAGTTGTCCTTTGGTGCAATCAGTTTTGGTAGGTAGCCACTATAGCAGACCTGGATAACTCCACTCAGTAGTACAGTCTTCAGAATAAGGCTCTTGTAAAAGTACATTTTTCATGATTCCAGCACATCAACTTCGAGAATTGACTGTTCAGATTCTGCGTACTATATCCCACCTCTTTGACAGGTACCATTGTAATGAAATAACTAGCATCTAACATTTTGCAGTGAATTTGAAGTAAAAGATAGCTCAACATGTTCTCCGTTTTTGTGTCTGTGGGTTTACAGAGATCATGTATTCTCTGGCACTTCTGCTTCGAGCCCAAATCAATTTTTCAATGCAACGGTGCATTAAACAGAATCATGGATATATTTTCAGAGGGAGTAGAGGGCTCCGGGGCAAAATCCCAACAAGACAAAGACTTTGGAAGTGGGTGTTGTAGACGAGCCTGGGCTGGCGGTTTAATTCGGCGGACTGAGTCCTCCCTCCGCTGGGGCTGACCCGGGTCTTAGTGCAGGTAATGCGGGCAAAGGCGGCGGCTGTCCGACCCACAATGGGCGGGTTTAAGAGGGTAAGCAAGTGGGTGGCCGTACAAGACCGAAGGCTCCACAGGAAGTGTTGGACTTTTTTCAACCCCCACTTACGATATATTTTGTCCCCTCAATACTCTCAAACTGTGAACTTCATCAAAACAGCAGCGCGAGGCGAAGGAGATTCAAGCTCGGGGTACCTGGTCCGAAGCGCCGCTGGCAGGCTGCAGAAACTCGCTCTGACTGCTGTCCACGTCCAAGGCAGCCATTTCCTGCTGTTTCACTGGCTGTTCTGGGGCTGCGGGAAGACAGGAAAAAAACTAAGCCAACAAAAGCAGAAAAAAACTTCCAAAACTACTAACGCTTTCTCAACCTTCGACCTCTAAAGAATGGGACTTAGCAACACAGCCGCACTCGACATAAAACAATTTCCCCCTCGCACACCCGACGACTTTGTTATTGTAATTTTCTGGTTATATTATTCTCTTTAACCGCACGAAAGCCAGTGTTTACACTATTTAAAGTGAAAGCTAACATGCTAGCCGTTAGCCTCGCTGCTGAAAAAGGGGGAAACGATAACAGACTTAAGCTAAGGCTAGGCTAAGCTAGCAGGCTAGCGGAGCTCCAAACTCACCCCGGTCGTGTGTTGCTTCGATCGGCTTAAAGTGTTACGTACCAGTCATAGCGCGAAAAAAAATGGCATAAATCGAGAGGTTATCTGTTCATTTAAACTCCAGACATGTTTTGTTTTAATCAAAGGCGGGCTGTGATCGGAGATTCGGGTCGATTTTTTTCTTTTTTCTGTATTTTGATTGACGGTGCGGGAAAACACAAAAGGTGGGGCTTCCCAGCTCGACCGTGTAAACCGCTGTGTCTGTCGGAAGTCCCGCCGTCCTTCTCCGTCTCGATTGGCTGAGAGAGCCTATCTCGCCGCCGCTTATTGGCCAGTCGAACTGCTCGTCACATTGTCACTGCCAGCGCTTTTCCTGTTTGTTTGTTCGCGTAGAGGAGAGACGGAAAAAAATCGAAATGGAATTTGCTTTCGCATGGCAGGAAGTTTCGCAAAAGTGAGACGTTCAAGATCACCCGCCATTATATTAACGTCCTTGGCTAAATTCCCCAGCTGTATTATAAGCGCGTTTTTGTCATAATCGGACTTTTTTCATCTTTAAAGTGCACTCCTTGAGGAAATCCCGAAAATACTAGTTTGACTGTGGGTGATTATGGCTTTCCTACCCATTTCCAGGCACACTGTAATCCTTTTATAACACACCCTTGGCTGAACAAACTATTTAGCAGCTGCTGACCCGGATATCTGCAGCAAATTACCTGCACGAATTCATCTTTCAGTGTGCAAAGTTTTCCGTTTGTTTAGCTGCGTTAGAACATGTGACCCGTCCTTTACAACTGTGTATGTGAAAGCATCTTCAGCGAATATTAACTCGGCAATGTGCCATTTTAAAGGACACTTTAGTTCCGTTCAGTAAATGTACAAATCTCAAAGCCACTAGTTTTCTTTATTAACAATCTGTCTGTGTTTGGACTAAACATAAAATTAATAAAATTCGAGAATAAATCAAATTCTGAATCCAAAACGTTATGTAGGAACTTCGTGACGAGTTGTAAAGCCCATCCGAAAATATGCTATCTCCCTCTGGTGGTTGGGTTTTGCAGGTACAGTCCCTCACTAGTTGCAGCAATTTGAATACTTCACTGAGCAAAATTCCAAAGCCTAGTTCAGCAGCCAGTATTGCCTGCTTTGCATATTAGGCCTTAAAGCACCCAGAGCAGATAGGCAAATTATGATCTCTTGTGAAACCAGGTTACAAACACATTCCTACATACTCTTTCACACTGATGTCTACTAAATACAATAGCTAAGACACACCTCCCATTTCTGCTAAGAAAAACTGGTGAAGTCAATGCAATTCTGGTCTGGAGAAGTGTTTTATTAGCTGTAGCCGTTTGGTTTGCTGTATGGCATGCAGCATTTCAGTGTGAGGGGACAAGGCTTATAGTACATCTCAGCTATAAGGCTCTCAAATAAGCAGCAGTGAGGAAAAAAAAAAACAATACACACTTCTTTGTGTGAATAAACAGACTGTTCCAAAGCCAAAGGTGAAGAAACCTCATGGGGTTATTCCTCATATCTGCCATATAGTTCCCCCTCATTCCACATGGTACAGTCCATCCAATCTGTGAACAGCTTTATAATGACATCATTTCTTCTTTGGCTGATTGGGTGTGTTGAATTTGAAGAAGATGATGTCACCATCCTCCACTATGTAGTTCCTTCCTTGTTGTCTATACTTTCCTGCTGCCTGTTGACAGTGTAAATATTAAAGTGTTAATGTACAAGTGATATATTTTCTTTTAAAAACACCATCCAGAAAACCATTCACCCAGAACTTATAATTTATGAATTCAGCACATACAATTGTAAAAACAACCTGTATCATTTCCACTGGAAAAATGCTAACAATAAAATGGGACGATTTGCATCAGCTGCACATGGTCTTAAAGAAAAATGTCCCAAAGCAAAAAGAGTATAATGCCTTAACCTTAGATATGTACATACAGTTTGTGATCCAATAATTTAACATCAATGCATCATTAATTCTCTTCTGACAATCAAATCAACACAGCAATGTTCTAACATCTAGTGTACAGCCTTCTCAGAAAGGCAGAGACTGTTACTACAGTAAAGGTGAGAAAGACCCATTTTATATCAGAAAAAAGTAGTTGGATACTTTTTGACCCAGTATAAATTCACCCCTGTGAACCAATCTCGTGCTCACCTTTACAGCTCCTTCAGTGCCCTCCTCTTTGAAATCTACGAATTTCATGACTTCTGCCATGATGAAGCCTCTCTCAAAGTCCGTGTGGATCTTACCAGCAGCCTGTGGTGCTTTTGTGCCTTTCTGTTGGACACACACACACACACACACACATTATCTACACTGAATGTACTTAATGCAATGCAACTATACATAGCTGTGTGGCAAACACTGGAATAACACTGTTTACCCTGATCGTCCATGCGCGTACTTCATCAGGTCCTGCTGTAAAGAAATACTCCAGCTGCAGTGCTGCGTAACCAGTCTTTATGATCTTGGTCAGAACACTACATAGGAAACAAAATGTGACAACATAATTTTTAATAAGAATGAATAAGAAACCATCACAGCAATTTTTTAAAACTTCTAATAATTAAGCAATGCAGGGTTCACATGAAAATATAAAAATCATGTAATTTCATTAGTTTTAATGCAGTTCATACATGTTATCACCAATGTGTCAGATATATGGTGTGCATGTGTTAAAGCAGTTGAATCTCTTAATCGATATACAATGCGTCACAGCTTTTGACTTTTCTACTGCTTTTTTTAGCTTGCTGCTGTGGATTTATCCAGAGGACTCTCACTAGCTCTGTACGATGTAGCCTGCCTAAGGTATTTGAACTTTATTTTAATCATATACTTTATACTTTATTTGAACAAGAGCTCTACAGTCATACAATTTAGAAGCTGGATATCAGTCTGGAATTATTGGCTTAACCCAGGAAAATGCTTTATTTGAAAAAAAAAAAATATTGTGTGTAAATGAGTTAGTGTGCAACACTGACATGATTGTAACATAGTTATTTGGTTGTTATTACAATGTATGTGAAATATCATGCATACAGAACACATGCAAATATGGAGCTGCTAGAAACAGCAATACTGAAATCAAAATTTAATTACCGTATATCTTCGATTATCTTCGGTTTTTTAAATCTACGATTTAAAAAAATTATTCTGACGACCAGGCGTTTAATAGAGACAGTTTGTTGGAGACAGGCTATTATTCTCCTCACAGACGGAACTGTGGTGGTATTTAAAATAGCACGCCCACAAATCGACCACAACACCAGATTAACATTTCAACATTTATTGAAATTATTATGCAGCAGTACAGTATTATTAAAGTAATATACCATGAATATATATAATCTTGAACAGGGAGAGGACGCTGGCGTGTGTGGGCGCCGCTTCTCCGCCAGAATTGATTCAATTTAGTTCATTTAAAACAGCTACAGCAAAGAACAATCTCCATGTGCTTCGTGACTCTGCCCCGAAACATTTTTGTGGCTTTTTATGTATTTTATCAAAATATCAAAACGTGGAGTGGATTTTGTCTTCTCAGATCTTTAAAAAGACATTTGCCTGTGCCCCATCTTAAAATTTGTCTTTTTAATGTTCAATCTCTGGGCAATAAAGCTAGTCTCATTTTCATTTGCTTCTGGCAGCACCGGGGGTAAAATAAATGGGGCGGAGCTAGAGTTTGTTTT
>JBBIGC010000104.1:2487814-2501235 GCA_037576955.1 Lepidarchus adonis
GTCTTTCTCTGAAAGATTCACCAGGTAGATCATAGGCTTGGATGTCAGGAACAGATATTTATTCAGCACTTCAATCTAGGAAAAGAAAACACTGAAATTGTTATTTAAACAAAATCACTAAATTGGTGACATAATTTGATGATGATGATGATGATGATGATAAATAGCGAAATTGATTGTTATTTCCGACATTCAATCACTGAGTACAATTACGATATCCTGATTTTATGAAATCTAAGACATTTTCTATCAAGCAGTCTTAAACTGTAGAAAAAGATAAAGTGATCATCACCTCTTTGTCATTCCAGTCATGATAGAAGCGCACATGTTTCTTTTCTTCAACTACCCAAGACTTTATTTTACACATAATGTCCTGTGTCAGACACACAAGCAAAAATAGGAAAAGAAATTAGCGAGAGTGAGAGCTGTGATAGATATCAGTGCACAGGCCTATATGGCACAGTTGACAGATATGGACTTTGCTAAATATTTGCAAGTGACTTACAAATTCTGGCTTGAGTTTTTTGTCTCCACCCCTCACAGCGGTTTTCTCCAGCTTATCTAGAATTGGCCCGATCATTTCCTCGTCCTTCAACCTGAGTTCCTCATGTATAATCTCAATGTCCCGTACCGGGTCAACACATCCCTCCACATGGATAATGTCTTCATCCTCAAATGCTCCTACAAATATAAATGAATGATTATACTGTCCTTCACTATCTCCTTTTCTCATCTCCATACACACATACACACACGTGGACTA
The DNA here is from genome assembly GCA_037576955.1 of Lepidarchus adonis. Taxonomy (NCBI): domain Eukaryota; kingdom Metazoa; phylum Chordata; class Actinopteri; order Characiformes; family Lepidarchidae; genus Lepidarchus; species Lepidarchus adonis. The sequence continues at coordinate 2,488,578 of JBBIGC010000104.1, forward strand.
ATGGTGTAATTACTCATAGTATACAATATGCAACAACAAAAATACAAAACCCCAAATCGAAAAAGTTGAAACTCTGTGTAAAATATAAATAAAAACACAGTGCAATGGTCTGCTCATACCCCTGTGAACTATACACGACTAGTGTTCTTCACTACTACTTTTCAATACAGAACAGAGTTTCAGTAAGAAGATATTTTAACATTCAACATTTTGGCATTTTACAAAAGCAGAAAGCCACTCAAGGCCATTTGTTTTTAGCTTATGTAAAAAAACACAATAGTACATGGTCTTTAGTGGCTTATTGCTTTAGAAAATCATTCCAGTCTTTTGAACATAGAATAAAAATGAGACATTTAACCTAGTAACACAAATATCACAAACTGGCAATCTAGCACACTAAATTGAGTGCTCTAGTCTCTCAAATCTGAAAATAAAAATATTAGTCTTACTAGTGAGCAAAAAAGAAAAACAGAAATCAAACTTCCAAACATGACCTCAGTAATGAGTAGCTCCACTGTTATTGTTGATCACTTCATGCTTGATGCAAGCGTTTCTATGAGGTGAGTGAGAACATTTATCCAAGTGGTGAAGACGCCACACGAAGGGCATCTACTGTCTGGAACTGTTGTATATTTTTGTAAAATTCACTTGCCATCCACCCCAAAGGTTCTTAGTTGAATTTAGATCAGGGGAACATGCAGAATGGTACAAGAGTGATGTTATTCTCCTGGAAGAAGTCCCATGTCCTGCATTGTGTACTGTAGCGTTGGTCTGTTGAAAAACCCAGTCGTTACCACACAAACGATGCCCTCAGTCATGAGCGATGCTCTCTGCAACATCTGGACACAACTATTGGCTGTTTGATGCCCCTGCACCTCCTGAAGCTCCATTGTTCCACTGAAGGAAAAAGCACCCACACCATCCTTCACTGTGGTACATAGAAAAGATCTCAGGTGGGATCTGCTTGTCATGCCAGTAACGTTAGAAACCATCAGGACCATCAAGGTTACATTTTTCTCATCAGAGAATAAAACTTTCTTCCACCTTTTAATGTCCCATGTTTGGTGCTCTCTTGTAAAGTCCAAATGGCCAGTTTCTGTGGCCTTCAAGGAGTCGAGGCCTTTGAAGACCTCAGTTTTTGGAGCTCCTCATTACTGAGTTCATGTTTGGAACTTTGATTGATGTTTTTGGAGATGTGGTCCTAAACTTTTGATCAGCTGTATGTAAACTTTTGATCATCCTGTTTCAGTTTAAGCATCGTTTTCAATAAGTTGCTGCTCAAAAATGTTTGTCTCACTCCCATTTCTTTTTGTAGCATGTTGAAGCTCTATATGGAACCTTGTTAAGATAAAACCACATATAAATTTTTGTCATTTGTCAAGTGGTATTAACTTTTGATTGGGACTCTATTCGTATCAACAGGCATTTGCAGAAAAACATATTGGATATAGATGGATGTTCAGATTTGACCAATATTTCCAACTCATATTTAATAGCCATAGCCTAATGGTTAGAGAAGTGGGTTTGAGACGAAAGGGTTGCAAGTTCGATTCTCTGAACCAAACAGCAGGCTGAAGTGCCCTTGAGCAAGGCATCTAACCCCCTACTGCTCACAATGTACATCGCTCTGGATAAGAGTGACTGCCAAATGCTGTAAATGTAAATGTAATGAAGAGCACAAATGTTTAGATGACCCTGGAATACCTTACAAAAATGCTTTCATTTCAACTTTATAGAAGTGAATATAAGTTACAAAACACATTACACATAGTGTTATTTGCATAAACATAAGGTCAGCAATGACAAGCTATTAAACACTTAAGCACAAATATGTAACGCCACAAAATGAAGTAAAAATGATTTGCTTATAGTGTTCACTCACTTGTCATGTGGAAGATGCTGTCACAGGCACTGATGTGAGATAGGAAAGCATTGCCTAATCCCTGACCGGCATGAGCACCCTTAACCAAGCCTGCAATGTCCACCACATTCAGAAAGGCTGGGACCTTACTGCTCAAAGAAAGAGTGAGAAGCGAGTTGGATGTTTGTGCTGCGATTGTACACAGTTGAGATACAATAGTATTATTACTATACTAATACAGTCATTTAATACCTTGATCAGGAATTGCCAAAAATGTCATGACAACTTTTTGAAGACAAAGCATAGCAAATTGATTTCTGCACCTTTTTTGTAAATCTTATTTGTTGTTAAAAAGTTTACCAGTTACAGTGCTTATTGGTTTTCAGGACTAAATGCTTCTTGAAATAATTTGTCTTGTTTTTAGAAATATTCCAGAAAAGGTTCTCTAGAATTAAACAAGCTAGTTTTGCTCATATACCTTTAAGACAAATATATAAAGAACAGACCTGATTCTGAATGGGTACCCTGTTTTGTGCTTCACTCAGATAGCTGTCAAGCCTCCTTACAATTTCAACATTAATGGGTGAGGCTAAACTGCTGTAGGCTGAGTAAGTAAACAGGTTTACCAAAATAGTTTAAATTGTCTGTGTTTACAGATTAATATCCATACATTACACTGTTGTAAACTACAACATTTAAAAGCTCCATTATAAAGAAAAGTAAGTAATATTTTGTATAAGTAATTTACCACTACTCAAATTTCAAGACTCATCAAGTGATTCTTGTTAGTGATTTTACAAGTGATGCAGATGGAGGTGAGGAGCTGATACCTGGCAGGCTTGTGGTACTGGCAGAGAAAGTCAAAGCGCTCATCTGGAATGGGTACACGACTCTCATTCGGGTCAATGGTGCAGAAGGGAAAGTTCTCAGCCGCTGCCTGACTCTTCGTCAGCACATTGAAAAATGTGGATTTACTGAAATCACATACACACAAACCACTAGTTTGAACCAAATGCTGGAGGCATATTAACATAAGCACCTCATGGTCATACATACCTAGCCAATAATATGACATGACTGCATAATTGTTCTTTTGGCCACAATATTAGTAGAAACACAAACATCATAAACAGAGGAAACTTACAGAATCACAAGGCAAGAAGCAAATGCAGCAACTTCAAACACAAAATCAGGAAGTTCTGCAGATACTGTAGGAAACGTGTTGGCCTTTCAGCCACTGCAACTGACAGGAGGTTCTTACAGAAGAGTGCAAAACATACCCCACATTTGGTAATCCCACAATTCCAATCTTTAGTGAGGTCCCAAAACGTCCGATCAGAGGGGCCGGCTTTGGTCCATCTCCTCCCTTCTTCGGAGGCATCTGTGACAGAATACAAACACTCAATGAGAATTCAAAATAAATCTCATTTTTATATGTTTGGGAGCATGACACAGCAACACAACTAGCTCAGACTTGCCCCAGAAATCACCACACCTTTTTGGGAGCCATTATTGAATTATCACCACACCGTCATTCAGTATATACAAATAATTTTTCAAATTTGGTAGGTGTAAGCGTGGGTTCTCCTAAATGTTGTAATCCAGCCTGGTTGCCATTTCCCCATAGAAGCTGGACAGCGAGTGGCAGTGTCCCAGAATAGCAGCAGCCTCAGCATGAGTGAGGGTGTAAACTGACCAACCTCGCTCCTCGCTGCTAAATTTACCTCCCATTCCGTCCGGCCAACAAACGAGGAGACGTTTCATACATGAACCGCAATATCTCTGAAACACTATCCGGCCCACACTTACTAAGAAGCAGGACATTCTGCTTATGACACACACACATAACAGTGTTGTCAGCTACCAGCAGCTGCTAGCTTCACGTCGCTTTCATTTCTCTAGTTAGCATGCTAGCTCACCGGCTAGTGAATAAATATCCCACAAGCAGTCCATATGACAAAAAACAGATATCCCACAAACAAACACAAATATGAGTTTTTAGGTGTGTATGATAACATCACCTTGAAAGAACGCTTTGTAAGACTGTGGTGTGGTAATTTTAGTGTTCACACACCGCACGTTTTACACACTCCAACCGACGGCACGAAAAGAAGCAACCAAGAGGAAGGATGAAAAGTTACCGCGCTCCGATTGGACGAGACGAGCCCGGACGCAGCGACGCAAACGAAAACGTCATGACGTGCAGCAAGGTGACGTACCTACAACGTACCGTACGTTTTTCAGAGGCAGGCATACAGACAGCTGAAAGGATGGATGGCTAGATCTTTTTAATGCAATAAATCCAATCATATATTTATTAATTTTGCTTAACTAGAAGAGGGACACCAAGCTACCCACACACAGAGAGCAGGTCCGGTTAAGTCCACTTGGATTCTCGACCATGGATGGCTGTGGCATCTCAAAAATATCAGAATGAAAAAACGAATACAAAAATCAAACCAGATTTCTGTAACGAGGCATTTATTGCATATGTTCAGTAACATTTGGGGAAACACAAACAGATAAAGTCCCTGCTCATGGCTGAAGCCTTTTTCCCCAGTTTTCCAAAAAAAGCAAGATAATGTCCAGATGATACCACTCTCTTCTTACTGACAGAGAGTGGCATCTTTAAATCAATGTTACAACTTGCGTAGATCCTGTAATTCTAACATCAGAGAAAACATGCACAATCAGGCACATTTAAGGGTAAAACTGGACAGGAGACAGCAGGACTCGGATCAAGTGAACAAGTAAGCTCCAGTTCAGCTCCACCAGATTGGACAGAACAGGTACTGGAAAAAAGTGCAGATCACTCTCTTCAAACTCATTTTACAATTGGAGTAGACAGGCATCTTAGAGTAGGTATCAAAAAGAAACTTTATAATACAAACTGCATCAGTACATACCTGATTAGTAGGTCAATCACAAAATACCTGATATGTAAATTAAAGTCCAAAAATGTCATTCTTTTCTCACTTAAGTGCATACGCACTGTACACATCATGTATAATCACAGGAAATCATAAGGAAAGTTCAGAGTGCAATCAACAATATCAACAAGCATCACAGCAGGGTTTTTGTTTTACCTGTGAATTGATAGAAATATACAGGTGCCCATGTCTTATATATACTAACATATAAACAACAACTCTGCACATTGTATAGCACAATTACTGTATATTCACTGAATTTTATATGTTAGAAAACCATAAAACACCATGGTCTGTGCAGAAGTTGTGGTACAAAACTTGTAATTTGAACAGAGACGTACAAACTTTTGCATTACACTCTATTTTATCAGGTGCACTTACCATATAGGTGCACTTTGTAGTTTACAAGTACAGACTGTAGTTCATCTCTTTCTCTACATCTATTGGTTGCCCCCCTTTATCCCATGCATCAGTGATAAGGACCCCCACAGGAACTATACACTGTTATGTGGGTGAAGTCTTAGCACAGCAGTGACATTGACATAGTAGTGGCATTTTAGTGTGTGTGCAATGCTGGAGTTTAAAAAGAACCAATAATGTCCATTAATGAATGAGAATTAAGGGGAGAAGTGAAGATTTGTCATTGAGAAACACACTCAATCTCACACAAAGTGCACCCCAATACAACCTCTGCATTTAACCCATCACATGTGGAGCTGCAGCAGCGATCAACAGCACCCAGGGAGCAGTATAGCAGGACAGAACTTTGCTTAAGGGTACCTCAGTGGTGCCCATGCTGGGACCTGAACCTGAGACCTTCTGTTCCCAAGGGCACCGTCCTTACCACTCAGCCACCACTCCACCAAAAACAGATGGATTACAGCCTGTAATTGTAACAAAGTTTCCTTATAGACAGCAGAACCGATTAAATGGACATTGAGTGATGCAAAGTAGCTAATAAAGTGATGTGTACCTGTTCTTTTTCATGTTTTTAGCTGATTACTCATATTAATATATGTATTCAGCAGACTGCCAGGGATTGGTAAGTGCAAATATTCATTATACTACAAAATTCAGCAGGTGAATAAGAAATTAATGGTCAGTTTTCAATTCAGATTTAAATTGATTCCAATTCTGTTACACAAAATATGCAACGGCTTCCAGTAAACATATACAAGATTGTCTTGACCATGACCTAAACCCTTGGCAAGGAAATAGCTTATGTCTTTAACAAACTCCAGTATATGGGGTCAGCTCAGTAGTCCTATTTTTATGTATTTTGTACTGCTTAGCAGAAGAGTTATTCTATTTATACCGTATATCTTCTAATAATAGCCCGTCTCTTATTAATGCCCGTTTCCAATAAACTCTGGGTTTGAAGAGATGTCGCAACACTTTCACATTGTACCGCTGTGTTTTAACAGAATTTAATCCCTAAAAGGTTCGAAACGGCTTAAAACAAATCTCTGATTTCTGAAGACCATTACATGAGTGAAACATGTGTAATTACTAATTTCTGTCACAATATCTGATGGTTCTTGACAGATATTTAGCAGCTCTGTTTAAACTTATCACTGCATTCGATGCTAAACCACTCCCACAATAACAACATCATCACAGACACGTATCACCACCGAACAGACAGAGGGATGATTTTAGCTGATGTTTTCTGTCAAAATAAATGCAAAAAAGCTGCATGACATTTTGTGGCCATAAATAGTGAATACCATTCCATCTGCCAGGTGAATAATAGCCCGTCTCCAACAAACACCTGTCTCTATTTAATGCCAGGGCTTCTATTGGAAGATATACTGTAGACACTTTAGCCAGACTAGCAATCCCACTTTCTGATAATGTACACTTAATATCAAACATCTGGGGGGAATTCCTGGGGGTCAGGTCTGGTCAGAGCATGAGAAAACCTTGTATCTCCTAACATTTGTTATGGGAATTAAAAAGAGCAGCTTTGAACCATGTCTAGCAGGGCAGGTGGCATTTTCAAATGACGGGGGTTATGCTACAAAATGTTATGTGTCCCATTTTAATAAAATTAAATCTCTCATCTACATTTATTAAAGCTCAGATCTTGCTGGTTACTGGTGTTATTTTGTATTCTCCACCACTGAGCATTATACCGGTCAGCTTCTGCAGGCATTCATGTTCATTACATGAAAGAGATCAGTGCTGCCCTTTTAACTTGTGTTACTGCTTATTATTGATTATAGGTGTCCTAATTTAAACCCATTAATAGCTTCATTTTATTCTTTATCCTTTATTCTGCCATAACTAAACATTAATTCACACACTTCGACTCCCACACAGTTCACGTCTTGCAGTAGCCCTCTGCCAACTTTGTGGAAGATGTGTATTAATGAAAGGAGACACAGAGAGACACGATTCCCCTTTAAAAAATTGTCATACCATGCAACAGACGTTCGGTGTTAGACGAAACACCTCTTTTGATTCACTCTTGAGTTTTGCTCAGTGGATTCAATTTGATTCACTCAAATAAATAAATCTCTCAGGAATCATTAGCACTCTGCTCCAATCTTCTGAGAAACAATACCACATGTCATTGTTATAGAAATCCACCTGAGGCGTGGCCTGATGAATGACTCCGCCTTGCTGCAGCCGCTTCTTGTAGAGCAAGGACTGACTCTCTGTTTTTGACCACACCAATCTGTGACAGCCAATCAACCGGCTCGCTTCCCAGAAACAAACCGGTGCGCATGACGATCAAAGCAAGGATTCACCTACTGGTCCTGAGAGAGATTCAGCTGATCCACTGAGAGCATGAGAGAAACAGAAAATAAAAAAAGTGTGTAAAGCTTATAAAAAAGGGTGCAAGTGAAAGAAAAGAAATGCAATATCATTTAGGGCATTATTTTTTTTATAAACGCTCTTGTCATTGTCATAAGAAAACCTTGCAATTTCACATATTTTAATTCAGCATTTTGTCTGTCCATTAAAGATTGCTAACACTTACTGATAGGTTTGAGCAAATGAACTAGTGTTAGGACCTTACTGCTGTGATCAGAAGCTCACAGGTTCAAGTCCAAGCCCAGGCACCAATGAGGTACCCTTGAGCAAAGAACTGTCCCACTACACTGCTCCCTGGGCACTGCTGATAGCTGCCCGCAGCTCAACGTGTACATGTGTTAAAAGCAGAGGACACATTTTGTTGTGATGCATTTTGTGTGGTGTTCACAATTCTATTGTAATATTGCCATTGTGGATGAGGTTTTCTCACAACAAAGGACTATTTTTAATGTTACAAATACTGCCTTTTTGTGTGCAAGACAGGAGGAAATGCTGTGAGGCACTGACAACTGAAAATACCTCCAAGTGGAGAATGAAGAGAGCAAATCTGGCAACCCAACAACCGGTCCTCTAAACCTGTTTATAAACGTGTAACTCACACACTTAAACCCCACATACACCCCCCACGTACACACACACACACACTTGCAAACAAACCTCTTGTGCACAATGTCCTGCACACACTGATTTTTGTGGTAGCGGACGAACTGCGTGCAGGTCAGTCGAATCTCCTCGGGAACAGCAGCTGGACCACAATTCTCCTCCTGACCACCACCCCAAAATGCTGCCAGCCTACACACATACAGTTACGTTTCAATCAACAACCCCTTTAGACACGAGCCATGTACAGAAATAAGCACTAAACAGAAGGAGGCTCTGTTTACTATGAAAGGCATGCTAATGCTAAAGCTATGTCTCACCTCTTTTTGAAGGGTAAGATGATGAGATGCTCATCCAGCCCAAATATACCAAACGAAATGAAACCCTGAGAAAACAAATCAGATAAAATGTTATATTACTTTCTAATTGTAGTGCTGTGTTATTTGATATACTATATGAGGTTTGTTTACATATTAATGCATGTGCCACCGTTGTCTTGATCTCTGTACCTGTCCATAATTGGCCACAGCACAGAAAAACTGCAGCTCGAGGTAAAGTCGTCCAGGATCAGTATTTAAAAGCCACCAGAGACAGCTGGACATATTCTGACCATAAGGAACACAATGGCAGGATTTACAATGACTGATCTATTACATTGCTTTGTAAACACTGAGCAAAACACGACCAAAACAACCCTTAATGTGATGAAATTTCTGAAGTTTTTTCATGACTGGATTAATAGAATGTTTCAAACATACGTAGAATAAAAATGTTTTACACGAACATTTATGTTCATGTTAATTTGGATTTTTTCCCTTACAGCTACCCTTACATTATGCAAAATTTCATAATGATCCAATAGACATTTAAATGTTTGTAAATAATCTTTTAAATCATCTATCCAAGACCAATTAACAGCCTCCAAATTTGTATCAGTTTGCTCAGTTTTTGTGATTGTAGGTGATTTTATATTGACTTTTGGAGTGTGTGTGTATGTGTGTATTTATAAGCAGGATAAATGAGCGAGCATAAGGGTCTGAGCCACTTTGACAAGGGTCTGTGACTGTCATTGTGATGGATAGGTGACTGATGTCAGGTGGTTTTAATATTATGGCAGATTGACATACATTTTGTGTTGGTTGTGTGTGTGAGCATGTGCACAGAGATACTCACTGCTAGCAGGCTGACAATAAGCAGCAGACAGAGGAGAACATGCCGGGTCACCTGCCTCTCTTGCTGCACACGTACACAGCTTGATGCTTCGCACAGTGCTACTCCTGCAGAACACAACACACGTTTAATGTACACAATTAGAAACATTGCACAGCACAACACATGCAAGACAGGCTACAGTTACACTCACACACAGAAACAAAGACTTTCTACAGCACATCTCTGAACAATTAAGTGGAGGTGTATATTTCTTGCCTGATGATGGTGCTGATGAGTCAATCAGATGGTCAGCTATCATGTCAGGCATGGGGTCACTATGATCTGTGACCAGGACAAATGAGAATGTTATCAGGCACACACAGTACATTAGACACAACACACTAGATGGTGCCAATGGCCTTGTGGGGGGGGAGACAACAACATGCATGCAGGAGCTAAAACCACAGTAGGTGTGTGAAGTTGTCTGGTAGAGAATCTCACTAAAACAAATCTCCCTTTATCCCAAATGCAGTCAATCAACCAAGACATATATGGCGTGGCTGATTTACATAATAAACAAACAAAGACACCAATATACACCCAGGAAAAGCTAATCAGGTGGCTCAGGTGTGTTTGGGAGCAAGAAAAACACAAAAAGGTACAAAGCAAGGGGCAGCCCAGGTCTGGCAACTCTACTAGATACACTACATTGCAAAAAGTATTTACTCATCCAACAAAATAATCACTTCCATGGCCACAGACATATAACTTCAAACACCTAGTCATGCAGACTGCTTCTACAAATATTTGTGAAAGAATGGGTCACTCTCAGGAGCTCAGTGAATTCCAGTATGCTATTGTGATAGGATACCAACTATGCAAGAAGCCCAATCTTGAAATTTCCTCTCTACTAAATATTCCATAGTCGACGGTCAGTGGTATTATAACAAAGTGGAAGCAATTGGGAACAACAGCAACTCAGCCACAAAGTGTTTGTTCATTCGAGTGGGGTCAGTGAGTGCACAGAGGTCCCCAACTTTCTGCTGTCAATCGCTACAGACCTCCAAACGTCATCTAGCCTTCAGATTGGCTCAAGAACCATACGTAGAGAATGGCTGAGTAGCTGCATCCAAGCCATACATCACCAAGTGCAATTCGTGTTGGATGGAATGGTGCAAAGCACCGCCACTGGACTCTAGAGCAGTGGAGACACGTTCTCTGGAGTGATGAATCACACTTCTCCATCTGGCAATGTGAAGGATGAGTCAGGGTTTGGCAGTTGCCAGGAAAATGGTACTTGTCTGACTGCATTGTAACAAACATAAAAGTTTAGTGAAGGGGGGGTTATGGTGTGGGATTGTTTTTCAGGAGCTGAGCGTGTCCTCTTAGTTCCAGTGAAATGAACTCTTGAATGCTTTAGCACCAAGATATTTTGGACAATTTCATGTTCCCAACTTTGTGAAAACAGTTTGGGAATGGCCCTTTCCTTTTCCAACATGACTAGAACAAGCAAGGTCCATAAGGACATGGATGAGCGAGTTTGGTGTGGAAGAACTCGATTGTCCTGCACCTCAAACCAATAGACCACCTTTGGGATGAATTAGAGCAGAGACTGTGAGCCACGCCATCTCTTCCAACATCAGTGTCTGACCTCACAAATGTGCTTCTCAAAGAATGAGAAAAAAATCCCATAAACACACTCCTAAACCTTGTAGAAAACTTGCAGAGAAGAGTTGAAGCTGTTATGGCTCCAAAGGATGGGCTGACATCTTAACAGGATACAGGTCAGGACTTTGACTAAGCCACTCCAAAGTCTTCATTTTCAATGGACTTGCTGGTGTGTTTTGGATCATTGTCCTCCTGCAGAACCCAAGTTTGTTTCAGCTTGAGGTCACGAACAGAAGGCTGGACATTCTCCTTCATTAGTTTTTGGTAGACAACAGAATTCATGGTTCCATTTATCAACAAGTCTTCCAGATCCTGAAGCAGCAAAACAGCCCCAGACCATCACTCTACCACCACCATATTTTACTGTTGGTATGATGTTCTTTTTCTGAAATGTGGTGTTACTTCTATGCCAGATGTAATGGGACACACGCCTTCAAAAAAGTTTTACTTTTGTCTTGTCAGTCCACAGAGTATATTCCTAAAAATCATTGTTGCATTCTTGGGGTATTTGGCCGGCACCCTCCTGGGAAGGTTCACCAATGTTTTCGTCATTTGTGGATAATCTCACTGTTGTCCCAAAGCTTTAGAAATAGCTTTATAACCTTTTCCAAAATTATAAATCTCAATGAATTTCTTTGGATCTCTGCACAATATCTAGCTTTTGCTGATCTTTTGGTCTACTTCACTTTGTCAGACTGGTCTTATTTTAGTAAATTCTTGATTGAGAACAGGTGTGGCAGTAATGAGGTCTGGGTGTGGCTATATATATATACAGTGGCAACCTTTTGGAATTTTATGTTTTTCTCTTTTAATTTGTCATAAAATGTGATCTGGCCTTCACAAATATAATGTGCCTAAAATAATAACACAAAAGTTGAGTGATTGGGGCTCTGGAGTCTTTCATGCATGTGCCACGATGATGAGCTTCCATTGCTTGTGAGCTACATCAATCTCATATTTTAGGAAAAAAAACCTTCACACAGCAGGCATCGGCTAGTTTCGGCTAATCAACTAAAATCCACTATGTGGAAGACACATACACAAACACACACACACCTCTATTCTGACTGCCATGTGATGCTGCCCTCTCGGCTGAGTTCTGGCTGTCCAGCTGTGGGGGGTTCCTCACATCTTCTGTAGTGCCAGATATTGAGTTCTGGTCCAGAGCCTGGTAACTCTGATCCTCCTGGGAGCCCTGACTCAGTCCCATCAAAGACACTCCACCCAGCACAATACTGCAGCTCAACACCACCAAACTGCACACAATCTTATGTGGGTGGTGGTTGTGGTTGGGGGAAAGTAGGGGGAGAAAGAGGACACACAGAATGAAAAGCTCCACCAATATCTATTACAGGTTTACACACATTCAGACACCCCAGGCACTCTTTAGTTCAGAAGACCAAGAAGATCAAGATGAAGTGCAAATGATTCAATTAGATTAAAAATGCATGATCACCATGATTCAACTTGATTATTAAGCATGAATCACAATATGCTGAATACACCAATGTGCACGGATACATACTACCGTATCTATACTTATAGAATGGAGAAATACAGGTCCTTCTCAAAAAATTAGCATATTGTGATAAAGTTCATTATTTTCTGCAATGTACTGATAAACATT
>JBBIGC010000104.1:2514053-2525422 GCA_037576955.1 Lepidarchus adonis
AAAAGAAGAGAGAGAAGAGAGGGGAAAGAGAAAAAAAAGGAAGAGAGGAGAGGGGTGTGTGTGTGAGAGAGAGAGAGAGAGAGAGAGAGAGAGAGAGAGAGAGAGAGAGAGATTAAAGGAACAGACCAGGCTCACTCAGAAACAGAAACGATATTACTGTGGAATCTCTGGGTGAGGCCACGCTTCGAGTTCGCTCCATCGCTACACATCCGGGCGCTATAACCTAGAACACACACACACACACACACACACACACACACACACCCCCCGCGGCACAGCGTCCATCAACCCATCACCGCTGCTCAACAGAGAAACCTCACCTCGTCCTACAGTCTCATTCTCATCGAGTGTGTAAACCCAGCAGAGCCCGATCTTCACTCTCTGATACTGTACCGTCAGCAATCACGCTGTAGACCGGTTGTAAAGGCCACACGTCGTGTCCATGTTTCCACTGCTCCTCCTCAGAACCGAGCACTCCGCTCTGCCGCCCTCGCTGTCAGCGACTGTCCATTCAACTGAACCGATTCACAACTCCAAACGAATCAAATGTGTTCTGATTTTATTTATTGTTTACGGTTGTTGACGAAGCGCATCTAATTCGAATGACTGATGCCCTCACACAAGCTGAGTAAATGTTTAATGAAAAACGCCTAAACTGTGCTACAACTGTTGACTCCTGCTCCAGAATTCGGATGAATCTTTATTTTTCTTGTTATCTTTCACAGTATGGCTTTCGGTGAAATCATTGAAATCTGACGTGAATGCGAATCAATGAATATTTAAATCACACAATTGAATCATTACAAGAATCGGTTTAATAAACTGCATCGAGCTTCATCAGTCATTCTCCGTTAGTTTCCAAAAGCCAATCAGACGCGTTTTGAAAACCTAGCCCCGCCCACTGCTAGCAAGTATTGGTAAGTATTTTCAGAACGTCATGACGTCTGTAAATCTCCCGTTTGATTGGAGGAAGAGTAAAATTAGCACACCGCTACCATAATGCAAAGCGTGTCATTTAAACTAATTTTGTACATGAGCATTGAGTGTAAGAATGGGATTCAAGGAATTTATAGCATATGGAAACGTGAAATTAAAACTTTAAAACACGCGTCTTCATTTAATACTAAAAATGTAAAGCTGATGACAAAACATGCACAAAGAATGAACCACATCTGTAGAAAGAACAAAATAAAAGTTCACTTCATCATTTATTTAGAAAACTCTTTTTAACATATTTGCCACACACAAACAAGGGAAGCTGTAATAAAGAAAATTAGATTAAAAAAAAGTTACAAATAAATGGGGAAAAAGGTTTCTTCTATGGCTCCAGGCCCATTAGCAAAATCTTTTCGTACCTCAGCAGAATCGTTGACCAGCCTTAATACTGCACACTCTTTCACATCCTCAGTACATTGAGGCTAGAGGTTTAATTGTGTTTTTGGTCATCACTTGTTTAAACTCTTGACTGAGTAACATTTAAGTGGCATTTCTCAAAGACCTGTGCAGATACTTAGTTTGTATGTAATAGCCTGTACAGTTACATAAATGTACCAAAGATACTGAACAGATATAACTGGTGCCCACACAGGTTTACATTTCCACTACAGAGTAGATGTGTTTGCATATTATTAGGGATCACTTTCTCCCTTCCTGTCATTCTTAACCTCCATCGTAAACAAAAGCAAAGGGTTTTGTACACCCGCTCTTATGCCTTCTTTGGACTTTTAGCAAACAAGCTAACAATGGCGTAATCTAGAAAACAATGGCCTTGTTTATTATGTACGAGTATGTGTAATCTATATCATTTAAGACAAAAACGTGCACCTTTAAACACAAAAGAAAACTTGTGAAATATACAAAGTCATAATACTTCACTTACACAAAGTAAACAGCACATAAAATGAACACATCCAAAATAACTCTTAGGCACTCTGTGGTAATATCTTCATTTCTTCTCACTGCTACACCTATACAGAAGGCACATCCATCATTATCATAACATTCCCCACAACTTCAAAGGTCATAACCGTATGACAGCAACATTGAAGGACTGTGTTTTACAGCCCAGTCCAAAGTGTTGAATAAAATTAATATGAAAACAAAAGTACAAATGAGAGAATACTGATCCGCAGCTTTGGTCTCCATGCTAACACACGAGTGCCGGCGCACACACCGAAACCAGAATGATGTTCCCACTGAATTTTATATACACTAATACTCGTGCAAACTCACATGCTATACTAGTACACCAATATTATATATGTGACATGAACCTGTGGATGAGGCATGTAATAAAGTAACCATGAAACCAGTCAAACAGATAAAAGAGAATACAGACTGGCAGAAGAAAAGTAACTGCACCATGAAAAAGAAATGAAATAGTAAGAATATGTACAGACAACGGGCATTATAACAGCTGACAGAAATTCAAAAGGACTACAGCTGTTTTTTTGTTCGTTTTGTTTTTATTTTTCAGTGCTGGGATCCCACTGTCCTGTACAGATTCTCCTATTCCATGTCCCCCACACTTGATGCAGCTTATCAGCTAATTACCAACCTCTTTATAAGAGAGTCTCCATTTCAAGGTTGGGGAGACGCCTTTATAACACACTCGCTATCTGCCGCATCAATATTGTGCAGTTTATTCCAAAACTACACATTTGGTCACATTCACAAGTTATCAGTTGAGAACAGAAAACCCCTTTACTGAAAACACACACAAATGATAAGTGGCTGAATTAAGTGAATGAATATTTGTGCAAAATAAGGTTTGGTAGACCATGTTCATAAATTCTCTGGCTGAGGGGATTTGTGAATTGAGCTGTTTAGTCAGACTGAGCTTTTTTTGAAAATAAGAATCTGTGGTAATTTGGTATGAAATTCATTATCTGTGGTGATACGTTACACGTGCACGGTTGGATAAGATATAATAAAGCAGATTGGCCAAGACATCATGCCCGTCTCATCCTAAATCTTGAATCACAGCACAATATTTAAAGTTTTGTCAATGATTAATGTCAAACATTTATCAACCAAATGTAACAATTTCAGGGGTTTTCAGGTCTTTTATAAGTGCATGGAACTACACACAAACTATTGTCTATGGTAATCAATCCGCTATGCAGATGTGACAAATAGAGATTATATTATTCATCAAATGTTAATTTAACGGTTGACACGATCACACTTGTTACTGAAAGTATATCACTATCCAGCCCTGTTCACACAGAAAGCAAAGCAAAACTAAAAGAAAAGAAAATAAACATTGGCACAACATAACCTGAATGCGTAAGGCACTACTTTGTGCTTTATGAAACTTTGTAACTGGCACCTGGAGCCAGTGGGTTATGCGACCTCACTCTAAAGAGAAAAACATATACAGAAACAAACTGAAGTTCATATGGAGAAAACTGTGAAAGAAAGGGAGAAAAGAAGACTGCACATGATGAGAATAGAAACCCTGAGCGTCCAAATTAATTTCCTTCATCTGGGAATGGGAGGTAAGGGAGGAGCACCTCTCTCCTTTTTCCCTGAACCTGAAACACACACACACACGTTAGTTTACTAAAGGTAAAGGTACTGCACTTAAGCCCTTTTTAGGTGTGCTTGTGTTTTTAAAACTAATGTCACCATCTAGTGGACAGAGAATGAACTCGGACAGCTTTAGTTTCTGTACTTGGTGTTTGAGTCCATTCTATTATCTTCACCAATGGGCAGTTTTAGACCACATCACTTTTATCACTCTGTCTTTAATTTGTATCTATGCATAAACAAATGAGATACTTTCAGACATTTTATGACCATGAATTGTAAAAGTCTTCACATTTTATAAGCCATGCAGCAGCTCTTGCATATTTCAAAACTACATATTCCAAAAAACATTCTCTACACTGTTCATACACAGGTTTATGTGGACTGTAACTTGTGCAACCCTTGAAATACTTTAGAAATTCCTAAGAAGTTCTGCATCTTACAATACGTCAGTACTTTACATTTCACTTTCTATTCTGTCAGTGTTTTGTCCTAAAACATCATTGTTAATCTTGTCCTTTCATATATTCCTGTTTAATGTCAAAACATTTTAAAATTACATTATATTGCACAGATAACTGCGCTGCAAATTACATTTTTAGTGTTAAGAGCTCCCATATCCTGTATTTTTCTGTGATGTTTGTGTTGGTCATAATTACATAGTCATTGTGAATAGATGATGCTAAAATGCTGCAAAATGAAGAAGTGGATACACATACTGTAATGTGAAAAAATAAGTACAACCCATGGAAATTGTTGATTTTTCACCATATTTGAACCAGCAAAAGATAAATATTCTTCTGCAGTTTGCATAACTGTCTGTCCTTCTCTGACACTGGCTTACTAAAAACATTGACCACCCTTCCCTATGAAATTGCTTCAGTTGTTAGATTCTTAAGGAATGTGCTGACCTTTTCAACACCGCAAAAACATTTTAATTCATAAAAAAAAAAAACCTCTTATTTAAAAAACCCAAACTATTATTTACTCACTACATATTGTTTTTAAGTGGAAATAAATCTGTTTTCCATGATTTTATTGTTCTGTATATTTAAACATAGGAATTGCAAGAGTGAGTACAACAGACATTCCTGCCTAGATACCTCTGCCATCACTCCTGCCTAATTTGCTGGGATAGGTCTTCTGACAGGGAATGTAGAGCTCGGGCGGAGGGAAATCTGACACAGGCCGGAAACTGAAGCGCAGTTCCCACTCATCTGGCCAGAAACACACAGAGTGGAATACATATTACACTGGAGTATAAACACGTTATCTAAGCAGCTCTCTCTCTCTTTCACACTCGCACACCAACACACACACATACACAGACACACACAAACACACAGACACACACATACAGACACACACACACAGACACACACATAAAGCAGATTTGCTTGTGTCATAGTCCAACAAGACTGAAGGATGAGATCAGAGTTATAAAAATTTGCAGAGGAAGGATCAAGAATTCAGGACATCATACCTGCAAATTGTCCATGACTGTGGTAGCCATTTCCCATAGGTGGGGGTGGGGGAGGTGGTCCTCCAGTGGTAGGTCTGTCTGGGGGAAGAGGTGGCCTGTTGCCACCACGAGGAGGCTCTGACCCAAGTCTATTTGGGGGTGCTGGAGCTGCTGGTGACCTTACACTGCCACCACCTGGTCGCCCAGAAGGTGGTGGAGGTGGGAGGGGACCTGAAAAAAAGGAGGGAAAGAATTCTTACTGTGGTAATGTAGCAATTCATGTTTATGTAATAAGATTTTAAGTCAAGTAGCATAAGTTTTGACAAAGTTTGAACTCCTGTGTTCATAGATATACATTACAGAGCCTAATGGCAGTGGGTTGGAATGACCTCCAGGACACTCAACACCTCTATATGATTGTTTTAAACTGTCTTTACTTTTTCCCCTACCTGTTCGACCAGGTGCGTTCCGACCCAGAGGTGGTGGTCTCTCACTTGGGGGTGGAGGAAGGGGTCCTGATCGCCCAGAAGGAGGGGAAGGGGAGTGTGAGGTGAGAGACAGGTGCCTCTGAGGAAGACGTGGTGTAGGTTCCTCATTGGGCCTGCCTGGTCGCCCTGGTGGCAATGGAGGGGCAGAGTTCGCTGGTGCGCGAGATAAAGAGGGAGGAGGCTTACTATTGACAGAAGGGGGTGGGGGAGGGCTGTCCCTTGGGAGGGGCAAAGATGGGCGGTTGCCAGGGGGAACATGTGGCGGCCGATCATCTAATCGGGACGGTGCAGGGGGAAGAGGAGGCCGGCCAGAATGAGGAACAGGGGGAGGAGCTGCAGGACATGAAGGTGGACGTCCAAAACCACCTGGCACGGGTGGAGGCGCAGGCTGTCTTCCAGGAGGATTTGGAAGAGGAGGGGCAGGTGAAGAGCTGGAAGGGCGAGAAGCACCAGGCAGTGGGGGCGGTCCTCTACTTTGAAAGCCACTCTGATTGGGGCGAGGAGTGTTAGGAACAGGCGGAGGTGGCCCTCCAGGTGTTTCAGGGCGAGCAGGGGTCATTCGAGTACGTGGAAGGTCAGAGGGGCCATCACGTGGCCCAGGCAAACGAGGAGCAGAGTTAGAACCTCCCACAAACGGCCGTGGACCTGCTGAACGGGTACCTGGAGGAAGGGAGGGTGGTCTAACAGCAGCAGAGTCTGAAAAAGACAGTGGAAACAAAAAGCATGAAGTAAGTATTACTTAATTGTCCAGTGTCTGTCATGGTCTAGCACAGGTTGGGTTATTTTAATGTCAAACACACATGATTCAACTTCAGCAGTTAGATACCTTGGATTGCTATTAACTCTCAACACTCCAGGACCAGAAGAAGATAATCAAGACCTATGAGATGCCCCGTCAACATTATTTCAGGCTACACAACATTACCGTATACATACAAATGTAAAGCCAGTTGAATTCACAGAAACTATACTACTACAGCAGCACTGACGTGTGAACATGTGGGATTTTGTGTGTGTGTGGGTATAGGATTCTTACCATCTCTGGTAGAGCGCAGCTTTGGCATCCCATCCTGAAACAAACCACCAAGTCCTGAAGGTGTACCACCCCCAAATCCTCCTCCTCCTCCTCCTCCACCACCACCACCACCTCCTATTCCTCCCCCACCGCCTTTAGGCTCTATCAAAACAAACAAAACATTTGGTAGTAACACACACACACACACACACACACAAACTGTGTTTGTGATGCCTCTTACTGTCGAGTATTGGTGCACTGCGGTCATTGGTTACAGTCTTCTTGAGTCGAGCTCCTTTGCCGATGTCAGACAGTAAGGCATTCCTGCTTTGCTGCTCATTCTTGTTCAGTAGTGGCTTGTCTGTGTTTGCCTACACACACACACACACACACACACACACACACACACATTTTCACTCATGTACCATATTGGTACATCATATTCCACGTTTGTCACACTAAAATGTTTCAGATTTCAAACAAATTTAAAAATCAGTCAAAGACAAGTAAACTCAAAATGTGTTTAAATGAAGGATTTTTTTATTCATGGAGAAAAAAAAACTAAATCTATATGGTCCTGTGTGACAAAGTGATTTGCCCCCTAAACATAATAACTGGTTGGGCCCTTAGCAGCAGCAAGTGCAATCAAGCATTTGCGATAACTTGCAATGAGTCTTTTACAGCCCTGTGGAGGAATTGTGTCCACCCATCTCAGTCACATTGTAGGGTCTTCGAACATAAACCGTTTTTTTAAGGCGACTGCATCGCCATAGGATTCAGTTTAGGACTTTGACTAGGCCACTCTAAGGTCTCTTTGTCCTCCTGCAGAGCCCAAGTTTGTTTCAGCTTGAGGCCATGAACAGATAACTGGACATTCTCCTTCAGGAGTTTTTGGTAGACAACATAATTCATGGTTCCATTTATCACAACAAGTCTTCCAGATCCTGAAGCAGCAAAACAGTCCCAAACTACATTACACTACCACCACCACCATGTTTTACTGCTGATATGATGCTCTTTTTCTAAAATGCAGTGTTACTTCTACACCAGATGTAGTGGGACACAAACCTTCCAAAAATTCCACTTTTGTTGTGCCAGTCCACAGTATTTTACCAAAAGTCTTAGGGATCATCAAGATGTTTTGTAGCAAAATTGAGATGAGCCTTAAATGTTCTTTTAGCTCAGCAGTGGTTTTCACCTTGGCACTCAGGCCATTTTTGCCCAGTCTCTTTCTTATGGTGGAGTCATGAACACTGACTAAATGAGGCAAGTGAGGTCTGAAGTTGTTGTTGTTGTTGTTGTTGTTGTTGTTGTTGTTGTTGTGGGGTCATTTGTGACCTCTGTGAGGAGTCGTCGCTCTTGGGGTATTTTTTGTTGGCCAGCCACTTCTGGGAAGGTTCACCACTCTTCCATGTTTTCGCCATTTGTGGATAATGGCTCTGACTGTGGTTCACTGGAGTCCCAAATCTTTAGAAATGGCTTTATATCCTTTTCCAGAATGATAGATCTCAGTTACTTTCTTTTGCATTTGTTCCTGAATTTCTTTGGATCTCAGCATGACGTCTAGCTTTTGAGGATATTTTTGTCTACTTCACTTTGTCAGGAATGTTTTATTTAAGTGATTTCTTGATTGAGAACAGGTGTGGCAGTAATCAGGCCTGGTTGTGACTAGAGATATTGAACTGTTGATAAACCACTGTTAAGTTATGTTTTAACAGGGACAATAACTTTGTCACACAGCCATGTAGGTTTGTAAATTTTTTTTCTCCCTTAATTATACAATCTTTCATTTAAAAAATCCATTGTGTGTTTACTTGTGTTGTCTTTGACTAATTTTAAATTTGTGACATAACATTTAAGTGTGGCAAACATGAAAACAAATAAGAAAATACTTTCACACCACTGTAGGTTCACTATATACATACACAGTTACAGACTGTATTCACTCTATTGTCATGTCCAATTATTTAGACATTACTTTAGTGGTAGAGCATTATCAAAGGACAAACAAAACTAACATGGTAGGGGCATAGTGATGTTTAATGGAGTTGAGAACTCACCAGCAGCAAGACATATTTTTGAAAGAAGTATACACACAAACACACACACAAACACACTACCTGAGAGAAGGTAGGTGGTGGAGGAGGAGGGGGTGGAGGGGGAACAGGCATTGTCTCTCCTCAGTGTCTCCTCCTTTCACAGCAACAAGAAACAGAGGGAATCAACCATTAGCAACCTGCCAAACAGAGAAAAGCAGAATTAAACATCAACCCACCTGACAGAAAGAAACTAATTTAGAATCAATCAAATCTACATGCAATGTCTTGCATCTTTGTCATAAGTGATCCATGTCCTTTCTGCTCTGTCAAATACAGCAATATTCCATGGGTTTATTTTTCTGTAGCATAATTAAAGGCCCATTCTTTGCTTACATACGTAGTCATGCAGAACCTTCTGAATGATGCAGATTTCTTCAAAAAGTTAAAGCTATGGTTCAACAGTCACAACATGTATGAAGATACAATCATGTGAAAAAAATAGGACACCCTATAAAAGCCTGTGTATTTGTGCAACATTCTTGCACATATGGATATTTAATTAAGTTTAACAATACTGGGAGATTCAAGAAATACAACAATTAAAATTGAAGAATATATATATCTAATTTTTAAATGTAATTCTACAAAAATGCAATTTCTGGTCAGTAGTAAATTAGGACACCCCAACCAACATTCCCAATTAAAATAGCTGAAATCACAGGTGTAGCACATCTGGTGTACATGATCAGATCTTCGTTACTCAGCATTTTGAAGGAAGTTTGCCATATTTGAACCTCAAAAATTTAGTTTGGTGTGCTCCCGACTGTTGAGGTGAGAGTGAACACCATAATGACACCAAAAGCTGTTTGAGGCCTTCAGAAAGAAGATTGTAGCAGCTTAGAAGGGATTTAAAAAGATCTCAAAAGAATTTGCAGTCAGCCAATCCACTGTCCGGAAAATAGTCAACAAGTGGAGCACTTCCAAAACAACGGCAAACATACCCAGGTCTGGCTGTCCAAGCAGGTTCACCCTGAGAGAAGACTGCAAGATGCTTAAAGAAATCTCCAAAAATTCTAAAATGTCATCCACCAAATACTAAAACTGAGAAATGGAGAGTCCTGAAATGTCAGAATCAATGCCCGGATTTGAATCCCATTGAGATGTCGTGGGGTGATTTAAAACAGGCTACACATTTAAAAAAACAACTCAAACATCTCGTAGGTTAAAGAATTCTGCATTGAGGAGTGGGGTAAACTTTCCTCAGACCGATGTCAGAGATTGGTAGATACTACAAGAAGCTTCACAGTTGTTATTTTAGCAAAAGGGGATAACACTAGCTATTAAGGGATAGGGTGCACTAACTTTTTCCTCAATGCTGAGCTGTGTTACATATTAACTGAACATTGAGAAGGCAAAATCAGCAAATAAACAACCATCCCATTAGAAGCCTGTTCTCTTTCTTTGGTTTTGACTTTTACACCCATTCAAGCAGGGCACCTGCTCAAACTGCATAAAAACAAAATGCATACACACACTTTCTCTCCCTCTCTTTCTCTTGTTTTCTCTCTGAGGGCCTCTCATTGGTAACATCCGGAGTAGACCATAAACAGGAAGAGCTACAACAGATATACCTTTCACTTCTCTTTCTCCATCTCATATACACATATGGACAAACACACAAATACACACTGTTATTCAGCCACTTCATAATAAACTCAACAGCAGGGAGCAGAGTTAAATACAATCCCAGACTTAGATGTCGTTTATGAGCTCTGTACAGCTTACGTCCGTACCAGATCCTCCAACTACTACTCCAAGGCCTTCCCCCAGAGTGCCACATCACTTTTCACTCTTTTCCCTTTATTTATTTAACTCCCTCTCTTTTTACTCTCTTTCTCTCTGGACAGGCCTTTTTTTATTGCAGTGGACATCCGCTGAGTGTGCCAAAAGTTTTGCTCACCGGTGCACAAGCCATGGGAAGTGGGCAAACTTCCTGCTGTTGAGCAGAAAAAGCTGGTCATAGTTTTTCTCTCACACACACTTACACTCAAACAAGCATTACTACCACCAGCAATGCGTTACTACTGTTCGTGAAACCAAGGTCGAACCAGGCGTGTTTGAGAAGGGAAATGACAAAACTATGCGGACACCAGACCTCCAGGATCTGGACGTGGGCACCTCTGGTGTCCTATGTAGCGTCCTATGTAGGTTAGAAAATGTCTACACTCATATAGTGTACAATTAGTCCTGTATGGGACATGGCTGAAACCCCAGTGGTCTTTTGCAAGTGTTCTGTTTAATCTTTAATAAAAATATTTGATCAGTGTAAACGTCACCTGCAACAATGAGAAATCTTGGATTGTGACCCACCCTGATTGCTGGTTAGAGTAACTGGCTCCTAAGATTCGGAAAGCTGATGAATTATTGGGGTTACTAAGCTAATTCGTGGTGCTTTTCTCTCCTTTTTTTTTTTTTTTTTAAAACAGAATGGTCAACATTTCAAACAAAATAATTTCTTTATATGAAGCATTTATTGTGAAATGTCATAAACACTCAAATTCAATTACAAAACCATTATGGATCCATTATGGATAGAAAAAATTCTAAACCATTATCTGTGGTCTGACATAGGGGCTCACTATTAGCAGTTAGCACCCCTACCACACCCCTCTACAGAAATCTGGAAAAATATGGAGGTGTTCGAATTTCCATTTCATCTGTACTTATTTGCATATGAGTGTCTCTTGATCAGTCAGAATAATAGAGAGAGAGAGAGAGAGAGAGAGAGAGAGAGAGAGAGAGAGAGAGAGAGAGAGAGAGAGAGAGAGAGAGAG
>JBBIGC010000104.1:2525522-2545866 GCA_037576955.1 Lepidarchus adonis
GGGGGCTGAATAATTATGCACACCCCACTTTTCAGTTATTTATTTGTAAAAAATGTTTGGAATCATGTATGATTTTCTTCCACTTCAAGTGTACACCACTTTGTATTGGTCTTTCACGTGGAATTCCAATAAAATAAATTTGTTTGTGGCTGTAATGTGACAATGTGGAAAAGTTCAAGGGGGCCGAATACTTTTGCAAGCCACTGTATTTCCCCAATGATGAGCCATTGCCTATACATCCATTTTACAAACCTGCATATTAGGTGTGACTTGTTTAAATGGGGGGGACTATATAAAATTTATTTGCTAGTGACAAACAACTCAGTTTGTGCTGCTTTGCGGTCACTGATGTCGGACACATCACCAGTTGCCAGATTGACTGTTCAGGTGAAATCTCCCCTTAACTGTAAAGTGAAATTGATTATTGGCCATTGTGAACACACCACAGCAGACAGTGCACCACAACGAAATGTGTCCTCTGCATTTTACCCATCACACGTGTACACGTGGAGCAGTGGGCAGCTATGAACAGTGCCCAGGAAGCAGTGGGTACCTCAGTGCTCAAGGGTTACCTCAGTGATGCCCAGACTGGGACTTGAACCTGCGACTTTCAGATCTCAGGGACAAATTTCTAACCTCCACCACTGCCCCAAAGCCTTGATGATCTCTCCTAGTGGGAGGAACAAGCACACTTTCTCCCCATCCCTGCACACGCACACTTCCCCATGATGAAAACTGCATGTAGCTCAGCCACCAGAGTCTCGCTTGGTCCAATAAAGCATTTAGTAGGCAATAAACTGCATGACAGTAAATACGCTGCATATACAAATAAATACACACAGGTCGAGTGTGTCGTAACCCGAGGACCCCCTGTAATGTCAGTACCTGTATAAAGTTTCAAAGGCCTCCAGGGGCCAAATTAGATGAGTTTTCTTCAGATCTGTAAATTCAGTAACTGCTAATAACATGGGGCACCTTATCTTAGAGTTAAAATTGTAAATTCTCATTTTCTGCAGCTTATAGAATGTAGCTTCTCACAAACCACTCTGAATGACTGTACAGCTAAACAGTTTAGATGACTTTTTGGCTATTCATGCACTTCAACACAAGTCTACATCAACCCCTGCGGCGTGCCACACTACGTTAAAGCATGAAAGGATAAACTAATCCCACCCTGAGGCTTCAATATAAGAAGTCCAGTGCAAAATGCAGCAGATCCGATTTAATTCTGCCGATCTGAACCGATTCAGAAAACCGACTCGTTGGCGATTCACGTGTCGCGACTGAACCGCTATAGTGTCTCAGATACTCTTAATGCGACTTACTGAGAAAACAAAAATAGCCAGATGAACAGCGAGAGGAGGGAGTCGATGTTTCATAAAGCAGGATTTCCCAGTTAGCCAGTTAACAAGAGCCGGAAACTGGGGATTATCCAATAGGATTGTCCCTCAGGTCTTTTCCTATTGGACAAGCTTGACTTCAATTTACCCCATCTGAATCTAACGAAGGCATTATATTGCATTTCTGATCAGAATATACCGGAAACCTTCTTGCAGTTTAGTCCTGGAAGACTGGTGTCGTTTGGTAGGTCAACTCCTCACACGCCCTAAACCTACCAATGATTAGAATTTAATGAAGAGTGTTAAACCAGGTGTTTGAGCAGGGAATTCACCTTCACCTAACTGCTGGACAGCAGCCCTTCCAGAGGTGGTTGTCCACCCAACAGGGGGGTCTCAAATTCAGGCAGCCTCTCTCCTGCCAAATGCCTCTCTTCCCAGGTCATCATTGCAATTTATTACAAATGGCACAAGTGCATTATGCTGACTCAGAATAGTCATACCATCACTAATGCCAGACAAAGGCATTAATTAGAATGGACCAGTCCTCCACAGCAAACGCACACCTCACAGGTCAATGTTATTCTTGCCTCAAATGGGCAGGTATATAGATCAGATTTTCCAGATACACTCGAGGTAATTTAAATAAAAATTGATACCTACCAGTTAACTGAAATGGTTTCCAGCCAGTCTATTATAGTTTCCCCTTCAATGGCAGATTGTCTGTAAAAACATTTTACTAATTTAAAATCAAGAAAAGCAAGACTAAGAGATGCATACATTTCAAAAGGCTACATTACAAAGGGCTATAAAGCAATCAGCCAAATAAAGTTTTAGGGGATAGGAAAGAAATTGGGAAGTGAGGTGGAAAAAAAAAAACAGCCACTGAAACAGTAAATAGTGAAATACATGTATTTTAATGGTGTCGTCGGATACATTTTTTACATGTTCTTCTGTTCAGTCGGTCAGCCTTCCACAAAAAAATTGGAAAATGTACATCTGTCATGACAAACACAGAACCCTTGTTCGCCAGTGTAAGCAGTGTGTCGTCACAGCAGAGGATGCAAGACGGAGCAGACTTCACATGGCAAACAAGATGAGGAAAGCGACCATCAAACAGAACAGCCCCATGGCCTCAGACAGGGCAAAGCCCAGGATAGCATAGGAGAACAGCTGCTGCTTCAGAGAGGGATTCCTGTTGAGCACAAAGAACATGGAACATTTGACAAGTGCTTGAGCTACTTTAAATGAAAACGGCAGGAACAAGAGCGCACACACACCAAGCTATACACATGTATTTTAAATGAGATGAAACAGCACTGGATAATAATGAGAAACCAGACAGGTCATTGTACAGGTTTCTGGTGTTTGCCTATCGCAGACTTTCAAATCAGTTTTAAAACAACCTACTACTAAAGCAGTGGAAGGAAGTACGGCACCAAGCAACAGTCAGCCCCAGAATTACCCTGAAAATGAACATTTCCAGCTATCCCAGTTCAATCCAAGACCTTACCTATGCAGACTGACACACATTTGAACTTTGAAGAATTAGTATAATGACTTCTGCAGTTTAAGACTCGTTCTGAAGTCAAATTCCAAGTGGTCCAAATATTTAAAGTGTTTGCACCAACTGAGAGATCAAGAACTTCTCTGTTTCAGGTAAAAAGGGAAAGAAAGGATTTTTTTTTTTTTTTCCAAGTCAATGATGGCCAGATTACAATTAGCAACACACAGAATGGGCAATATGGCTCCCAGTTTATCACTCCTCTACTTAAGGAAAGAGTTTTTCTCCAAGCATGTAAAGCAGTTCAATGACTTTGCATTAGGAGCAGTTAAATAATGCTGTAGAGGACTTTAACCTCTTAATGCAAGATTTTCACTCCAACTGCATATCATGAAAAATGGCATTTGAAGTGTTGAAATGAGCGCATACCATAGGTTAGATATCATCAAGGATGATCTAGATCCATTTTTATTACACATTCATACACAAACCTTGTTAGCTTGACTATTGGTCCAGGCCCTAAATTTGTCGAAGGTTTTGAGAACCATCAAAGCAGTTTAAACGGCATGGACGGAAAATCGGTTGTGCAGCATTCAGTGGTTAGAGGTGGGTTTGGCAAGATAAATGGGGTTTGACTGTGTGTACATGTACATTACATATACACTAATTCTATCCATCTATCTATACAGATATATACACACACACACAGCCCTTGACTTCAATGTGTCAAGTCAAATTTTGACACAAATCAAAAGCCATTACACAAGCGTAAAACTTTTCACACCATTTAAAAAAATGATAAAAAAAAAAAAAAAAAAAATGGTTTGGGCCAGCGTCACAACTTAATTTTCATTAAGTCTAGCACACAGGAACTATACATGTGCTTTAATAGCCTGATAGCCCTATAGTTCTCATGATCCAGCAAATAATTCAATGATTCAGAAAAGAAAAAATTGTGGTTTCTCTTCATACAACCTAACAGGTGTTAAGCATCATTCAGATCTCTGCAAATATCCCTTTCACATTGCCCCCTACAATAGCAAGACTGCTCCAGTACTCAAGGCGTTAAACTATTCTTCAGAAGCCCAGTCACCCTAAACATGTTTACTCGAAAACACATCTGCATTTTATATTCTACGACAAATGTCAAAAACATAAGCTATCATTGAGCACATGACCTAAAATGTGGGTGAACTTTGACACTGTATAATAAACATTGCTTTCTGCAGTTACAGGTCTCTGCAGTATTGTACCTTGCGTATCCAATGATGAGGCTGCCGAACACTGTTCCAATTCCAGCTCCTGATCCAGCCACTCCCACAGTTGCAGCTCCTGCTCCAATGAACTTGGCGGCTGTGTCGATGTCACGACTCACTGCGCTCGTCTGGAAGCCCCTAAGTGCAACCTGGGACATTGTGCTCTGTGGCAGGAGAATTGGGCTAGCCTAATTCAAGAAACAGGAGAATGCATGAAGTTAAATATATAATTACACATCTGTACAGCTGAACTCCATTCATGCATTACAGTAACTCACCCTCACAATATTACCCATGTATCAGCTTCTTCCATAAATAATTCAAAGCAGGTATTGAACAAGTATTAAACTCAGAAATTATTTTCCCCTACACAAACATGGCTAAAAATCTTGTAACCAGAATATAAACTGTATCCAAACAAAATCTTTGCTTTAGTTCACCTCTGCAGATTTGACATCTGGCCTGGAAAGCACGGAGGCAGAGAGGGGTCTGTACAGTGCCCTTGAGCCAGCACGGACCTGGAAGATAAAAAGAGAAGTGTTGGCCTGTTGCACAAAAAAGCATTTGCATTTGTGAACTATGGAAAAGGGTACTCATTGTGTAACAGCTGCATTGACAGACAAACCCTAATCAAGATGGGCAGCACCTGGGTTATGAAAAAAGGTTTAGTTGCTTTCATATCTGCAGCTTACACTTAACAGCCAGCTAGACCGAGATTTTTATAAAAAAAGGTAGAACTTAAGCTGATCATGATTATGGCCCACAGAGTCTACAGCTAACCTAGCTAGCCAAACTGAGGCAGAGGACACCAGCAAATCTCACCAGGCCTATATTAAACAGGACTTGACTGAAGCTTGTGCATATATACGACAGCTTTGGGGAGAGTAAAATGACACTTATATACTGCATTCTCTGAAATACTACAGCACAAGGGCCGTGGTGCTGGTACGAGATGATGACCTTGAGTTAGGAGAGACACTTCTTACCTTAGCATTAGCAACCTAGCCAGCACAATACTGGGATTTGGAACCAGAGGTGTCGAATAAACAGCTGATAACAGCCACAGCAGAAAAACCAACACTCTAATGCTCGGTCATGACAATGAAATTAAAGCAGGAATTACCAAAGCTAAAGGACAACGCTTCAAGTTCAACAGGCCCTCCCTGCACACTGAATGCCAGTGACAAGGAAAGCATTACAAACTCAGACTCGCTTATGCCTAAAACAAAATAATAGCATGGTTAAAACGTACCAGTGAGGGCGTAGACACGAACTTGGCGCAGGCGTACATTTTGAGCTGAGCTCGCGACCGCTTCACTCAAACTCGGGCGGAATGAGCCGGATCTCTGTGGGCGAACCGAACAGTTTAAGGTCACAAAAATACTCAACACAAAGACACCACCTTATGCTCACAAGCGTCCTCGCAAGCACGACACAGGTTGTAGAGCGTCAAAATGATGGATGATTAGACCCTGAAAATATTAAACCATTAGGATGACTGTAGATTGTAATGACTGAAAGCCGGTAAGCTCTCTCCTTCTCTTACCGGGCTGCAGAGGTCGTAGCGCTGAGGAACCGCTGCGCATGCGCCGCGCCCTTTTTAACGAAAATACCCCGGATGTTGGTGATGCGTCACTGAAGGTCACTATGCCCGAGAAATTCATTCAAGGGCTTCAATGTACCTACGCATATTACTCATTTTGTAAACGTTATTTACCCATTCTTGAAATAATAAGGAAACTTTCTAAATAGTCTAAAGTGAAAATTGATATAGTTATGTATTTTTATTTCTATTATATTATTTAATAATTTCATTTCAATGTTCTATTGTTCTGATAGAATTATTTTTCTCAGTTTACTTAGATAAATATATGTAAGTTGTATTCAAGTTAAAATGTTCAAATGCAACTAGATGTCCCAGTTTCTGCATATAATTTTTTTATTTTGTACTTTTATCAGCATTGTAGATTTGAACATGAAATGAATATTGGATATTGACAGTGATCTGCAAATCCCACATTGGTGCATGTCAAATGTAGAGGAAAAATAATGATTCAAATATGCATGCCCATGGGTTAACATATCAAAATGTATAATTCACTCTGATACTGGTGATATTGACAATAAGCATTAAGGTAATAATTTATATATTAAATGGAACATTTAGTCCAAATTTCACTTTCTAATAGATTTGCTATTTTCCCACACTCCAGAAAACACATAAAAAACAGAAAGGCCATAAAGACAATTCAAAGTAAAAAATATATTTTATATAACATTTATAGTACATATGGATATCTCTTACTCTTTTGTGTCTTGTCATTTTCTGTGCATGTTTATCATACAGAATTTACAGAATTTGTTTTTTATTTAGATTCTGTGAAATGTAAGCAGTAAATTTGTTGACTGTATTTTACACGTTCATGATGTCGCTATCTAACAGGAGAAGCGGTAGGCTACACACTTGCTCACATGTCTTTTTTTTCCCCAACACTAGTATTACATTTTAAACATAAATATATGGTCCTCAGTTTTTCTTTAGAGATTTTCCTTTTACAAATTTTCAGCATCTGCCTTTTGTGTGCTATTATTTTAACTTTTTATTATTATGTTAACTGGACTTCAGTGCACTAAATGTGAATATTGCAGACTTGTTTTAATTGGTGTTGCTTAATCCAAATAAGCTCATTCTGAATGTTTGGGGTTGTTAAACATAACTTATTTTTATAACATCAGCTAGTGTGCAGACAGGCTAGGCTGATGTTGACACGACATGATCTGTCTCGGTCACATAGACACCAGCTATACAATATACTACAGCTGCGGTTTTGTGATAAAATAAGTAACACGTGTTCCTTAACTTACAGGTGTTTTTTGTTTATTTGTATTTTAATTTATCTGAATCATTAGTTGTGGAAGAGTGTGAAACTGGTAGATCTAAATATTGATCAGCACCAAATTTTCTGGCATTTCACTCCACTACTGTCAAGTAACTTTGAGTCACATTTAGCCAACTAAAGCTTCAAAATTTTCCCCTAAACGGAGCCATTATTTAAAACCACCGGACGGCCAGATTACAGTTTGCGAGAAAGTACTTAAAAGAGTCTGCAGAATTCTGGAAAAGCTGTTATGGACAGATTAGACCAAGATAAATCTGTATCAGAGATGGTAGGAAAGAGACGAAAAGGAACTGCCCAAGTTCCAAGGGATACCAGCTCATCTGTTACACATGGTGGTGGGAGTGTTATGGCTTGGGCATGTACTGTTTGGTTGCCACAGGTAATGTCACGCTTGTCTTCATTGTAACTGCAGATTGTAGTTGAATTCAATGACATCTGAGGTACATAGAAACATCTTATATGCTCAAGTTCCAGTTATATGGTGAAGCCAGTCAACTGATTTTAACCCAGTTTAACCCTTAAAGAACAAGCCCCCAGAACAGGCAGGAATTGAAGGTGGCAGAGAGGTTTGGCAGAGCATCATCAGAGATGGTACTCAGCACCTTTAAATATACCAATCATTAATTTGTCCCAAACATTATGGTGCCTTGAAATGAGGGCGGGTGGTATTTAAAGTGTTGTAATTTAAAGATGGTGAAACAAAAATGCAAATAGCTTTAAATTAAAATCTGGAATGTGCACTTTAATTGGTAAAAAATGTGTCTTTGCCCCAAATGTTATAGAAAGCACTGTGTGTGTGTGTGTACACACAGTGTATGTACATACATACATACATACGGTATGTACGTATATAAAGAGACAAGAAAAAGCATGTGAACATTTTGGAATTTCGTGGTTTTCTGCATTAATTTATCATAAAATGTGATCAAATCTTCATCTAAGTCAAGGGTAGTGACAAATAGAAATGTGTCTAAAATTACAACACAATAAAAATCTTTGTCTTTATTGAGAACAACCATGAACAACTAATACTGCTAGTGGAAAAACTGTGAGAACCCTTGGGCTAATGACCTCAAAAAAAGCTAATTGGATTAAAGTGTAAGCATACCGTGCACTCCATAATTATTGGCACTACTAGTTGTGTTAAAAGCCTTAAAATAACTACTTTCACACTGAAAATTGTAGAAAAATGTAACCTTCAACTCCCTGTAACCTCAAAATATCCCTAAGAAATAATTATTTTTCATCCACAGCTACAGGAAGTGCCTGGTTGAGGTTTTTGCTGCCAACCACTTATTATTTCCACTAGCAATATAAGTTTTTTATAGGTGTTCTCAACAAAGACATGAAATATCAGAATTTGTGTTATTTTAGGCAGGTTATATTTGACAAAACAAAACGACTTAGATTATCAAATCCCATTTTATGAAAAATTAAAAATGAATGAATGTAGATACACTCAGTCTTATGCAAAAGTTTGGGCACCACAGATTTTTGTGATTTTGTAATTTAAAAGATGTTAACATTGTCTCCCTAGGACATGGACAAAATACACAATATTTTCAAGTTACATTTTATGCCATAAATTGAACAAACATAAAACTATTATTATGGCACTGTGCAAAAGTTTGGGCACTCTACATAATCAGTACTTAGTAACACCTCCTCTGGCATTAATCACAGCTTTTTAGAGCTAAAATCTTTGAATTCTTGTACTTGGGATTATCTCCCATTCTTTCTTGCAAAAGGCTTCTAGTTCTGTAATATTCTTTGGAGGTTTTGCATGCACAGCTCTTTTAACATCTACCCAAAAAGTTTCAACAAGTTTTTAAATCAGGGGACTGTGATGGCCATTCCAAAACCTAGGATCATTGTCTTGTTGTAGAAGCTCATCCTCTTTTCAGATTCAGTTTTTTTAACAGATGGTGTGATGTTTGCTTCCAGAATTTGCTGGTATTTAGTGGAATCACCTTGTGCACAAGGTTTGAAGAGGCAGAGTATTTGTAAAGCTTTGAAATCGGCACCAGCTGACATTTACTAATGACAGCTGTTGCCATGCATCAGTTGTAAAGAGCTGATTAAGGTCTGAATTCTTGTAAAAAGAATCGGAGACTTTGGAACTCTTAGGGTGCCCAAACTTTTGCACAGTTTTTATTTTTGTTCAATTTATGGGATTAAAAGTAAGTAAGCATCAATGTTTGCTGAAAATAGTATATTACAAAATCACTAAAATCTGTTCATCAACCCAAATTTTGCATAAGACTGTAAGAAGAAATTACAGTATTTCCCCCTCCTTTCTTGCACCAATGTCGCATTAGTACATTTACGAGAACAGAAAAAAAAAAAAAAACTTCAGACGGCAATGAACTGAGAAATATCAGCCTACACTGAAACAGATATTACACCTCACAAATGACATTGTTTCTGAAAAAACCTTTATTGGATGTGCCATGCACATACACAACTACCCTAGTGTAAACACAGCTGACATGCAGAAAGAGACACTGGCAGACACCCTGAAACAGTTGCCTAGTAGACGATGTGAACTGTAGCATGACGATATTGTGGAGGTTTATCTGTACTGTTGTTTATATCAGGGTCAGATTTGATACAGACTGATTAATCTAAGAAGACCTCCCAGATCATCAAACTGATCGAAACAATTTCAGTAGTATATTGCATCATGCTGTGTATACATTTGGTTGAGTGGTATGACTAAAGAAGCCAGACAATGTCAAGAACTACTGAATCAGCACCACAGCTAGATTCTGGAGGTGAGACCATAGACCCTCATATTGCACATTGTTACTCAAAAGCTTCTGCTGTTGCAGCTGTTCTGACCCCTGAATCTGGCTTTGTAGCCTTACCCTCTCTAATATAAACCTGGGCTTTGAGTCCAGAAAGGCACAAGACATTTTAAAAACAGACACAGGAAGTTAATGGCCTTTAGACTTTAAAACACAATAATTTAAATAAAATAGTGCAAATGACAAATAGTTTTGCTCCTACTGAATACACACCAGGCTCTTACAAACAAAAAGTTGATCATGATAGCTTATTTTTAACAAGTTGCACAGAACTGTAAACGAAGTGACAACTAATAACACTTAAATGATCCATCTATCTAGGTCCTACTGAAAAAAGGAAACATTGGCCAAATCATGGAGGACTCTCAATGAAAGCATGTAATTAATACTGATTTACTACATAAAAACTACAACGAACTCCTTAACGTTAAAATCGTAACCTTACAAAATTGTCAAAGGTCTAAAGCAGGGGTGTCCAAAGTCGGTCTTAGAGGGTCAGCGTCCACCACAGTTTGGTAGTTCCACCCCTCAAACACTCTCACTAAACCTGGCAACGGACAGTTAAGTTTAAGAACCAGATGTGTTTGAGCAGGGGGATCACCAAACAGTGGCGTTGAGCCCTCCAGGACCACAGCTGGACACATCTGGTCTAAAAGATTACTACAGCATGAATCAACCAGTACCTGTCCACAACCTAGCTTCTATTATGCGTTTCCTCCCACACTTCTATGACCCGTCTTTCATAGACACCCATATCTACATTATTATGGCTAGATAGACTGCATGTGAATTAGCCTGATGGATGAGTTCCAATGAGTGCATGTATCAGATCTTTGCTTTAACACAGAAACCGGCAATACTGAAAATAAAACTTGGCAAAAACAAATAACTGCAAATTGAAGTCAGCAGAACACATACTAGGCAATAACTTAAAGGCTGCAGGGGAACTTGCAATGGACTGAAAATATAGCATTTTGAACTTGCAAAAGAATTGGCATTTCTAAAAAAAAAAAGCAAATAGACTAAGAGTACTCAGCGAGACTCTGCCTCCTCATGCTCTCTTATCGGAGCACTCTCAGCATCATTCTCCGGTTGAGACTCATCACAAGGGGAGTTGCTCAAGTCTTCTTCATCTTTGTCTGTAGGCAGGGCTTTGTCTGAGTCTGGCTGAGGTTGGTCAGCAGGTGCAGCAGGATCTGCATCATCTGCAATGATCACAAATGTCAGGGAGATCAATACATAGTGCAAGAATAGTAATAAAAACAAAGAAATTTATAAATAATAACTTCTGCAAGAACATCAATACAACAATGTAACTATAAATAGACAGGTTAATTGATACTTTCCAGGTACTGGCAGTAGAAAAGCAAATGCAGTTTTAAAAAAAACAAAAAAAACTAAAGGCCCCATATTCAAATAATTTTAGCTTATTTCCCTTGAATTCAGTTAAATTGCTTGTGTGACTTTATAAACCATTAATAAGTCATATGTTTCCCCAATGAAAGCGAAGATCAACTCTACAACCACTTTTTTGTTGTGGGAGGAGCAATGCATTTGGATTACCGTAGATTTTTCCACCGGTTTCCGCAGTACCAACCCAATCTCCACACCACACACTACACAAACCATAATCCATTGCTCCCTCCACAACACCGGAAACAAAGAAGTTGCCAGAACTAAAATAGGTTAGCAGTTAGCCTAGCTGTCATGGTACTCCTTAATGCACAAAAACACACAGATTCTCTGTGTTTTGTAAAATAAAAGCGGTTGTAGAGTTGATCTCGTCTAAATGCAGCATTTTTTAGCGGAGAGTTGTAGTCTGTTAGCGAGAGAGCATAGGTTAGCAGCGCATGTTGAAGCAGATTGGAAATGGCTATGGGGAGCAGACATTTTGCTCTGTGCTGAGAAAAAACAGAAAAAAAATAGTCAAGGGTCCCAAAACGGAACTCTGCCTCCGAGTAAGTCTCTGTGCTGGCTGGTTCAGAAGACATGTTCACATTTGAAGTTGGGGAGTTACCCTGAGTGACACTGCCACTGAAGCTGAAGTAACAGGCCAAGCACAGGAAAGGGGACATAAGCAATGGTGCTTTAAATGTTCCGTGTTTTATACTGAGCTGTCATTTATCTATATTTGCTTTTCGAACTGTTCAGTAGCTTGGTCCTTAACTAGCTGATCATGAGAGCCAATCCCTTCCTTGGTTCCCGCCCCAAAAGTCGGTCAACGCACGCACAAAATAGACTTCACTTGAGCAAGTTGTACTTGTACAACTAAGCATGTGACTAATAAACATCTTGAATCTCAGTTACTAAGTTCCCCAAAGCAGAGACAAGCTAATTAGCTACTGTTAGATAATTCAGTTAAGGACTGAGCTACTGAGCACAGTTTAGCATTATCTGTCTTCTACTAGAAATACAGAATGCAGAAATACTCTTCGTGCACAAACAGTATTTCTGCTCAAGCGAAGAGTATTTCTGCTTGAGCGAAGCCTATTTTGTGCTCGTGTGGATCTGACTTTTCACACAATCTAACACCATACACATACATGTATGGGGCAAAGTATTTTGCCTGACTAAAATCCTTTAAAAATGTGTCATCCCTTCCTTTTAGTTGTCTGGAATCACAGGAAGACTACAATGCTCAGTGGAATAAATGGTGAGGCAATGGTGATTTTACAAACATGATCAATTCAAAATAGGCTAACCCGCACCTCCACCCCTCTTGCTTATACCATATATGGACATAGGAGAGTAGTACATTTGAAGGTTGATATCATATTTTTACTTTTTTAAAAAAAATAAAACTGGATATGGGACCTTGAATGTAAGAATGGTTATTTCCCAACAGAAACCACAACTAATTCCCCCATATTGCTGAAAAAGAAGGAATAAAAAATATCATGCAAAAAAGTGATTTATTAGACTGTAAACTTGGTGCATGGATAGTATAATTAATTACTGGTTTAATATTAGAAACATCAACATTATAATATATATATATTTATATATAATATATATTTTAATAGGCAGATATATAATTCACCCTTATCCTCAGGCTGTTCATGCTAGCTACTTTTAATTACAAATCCATTAAAGCAGTGGTCTCCAACCTTTCCCTTCCATCTCCCTCACCTGCAGAGTTCAGCTTTCATCCTAATCTGTCATACCTGAAGGAGCTTGTTACAGCATTTACTGTTCCTTAATTAGCTGGATCAGCACTGAGATTTGGGGTTAAGGTGAAATCTGATCTAAGGTGGAGGGTTGATGAGCACGGACCATGAAAAATGTACCCAACCCACATTACACACATGCACATAACAGACTCTCAATCATTAGCTTGTTGAGAACGTGTACACTTTAGTTGATTTCTTAACAGCTAGAGTCCTAATAGTGATTATCAATCGACGGCAGGATTATGCTTTGTACTGAGTGCATGTGTGTGTACATATACATTAAGAAAAGCAAGAGGGGGAATAATTTTTACTGCAAGAAAAAGTTATAGTTATTTGTGTGTGTGTGTGTGAGACATTAAAAGGGGCCATGCATGCATGTGTGTGAGAGAACACATGCATGAAACTGTGAGCTTTGTTTCATGGCGTTGCACCTGAGGAGTATGAACGAAGCCTTGACACTAAACCCTCTAAAACACATACACGCACAAGCATACCTATTACATAAAATAAACTCTTCCCAATCATTCATACAACTCTTGATTCTCCCTGGCAGTGCAACTAAAGAAATCTGCAGACGCCAAAAAAACAATTTCCCCTTAGAAGACCTCGGTCACAGCTCCGAGGTGAAAATTTCACACTGATTAATCACCGTAGTACTAAGGAAAAATCATAATATGGAATTTCTGTAGATGTGTGTCAAGGCTTCAGACATCCCACTGAACTTTGTTTGGTTTTCCTAACCATGTAGAACTCAAGTTTAATATTCACATGAAAATGTAAACATTTTACTACTGGTAGTTTTTTTTATTTTTATTTAAATGGCATTGCACAAAAATAACACAAACAAATGGACCTAGGTGTAATGTGACTAAGAAGGTATTTCTAAGTATATTGTTTCTGATGTTGTAGTGCAAAAGTACACTATATTGCCCATTTTCATAAATAACTTAAAACACAGTAACACAGAAATGGCCAAAACACCCAGAGTGTTCTAGGAGTTACAAGCTTTTGTGGTACCTTCATGGGCATCACTGTCTTCTGGTGTGTCTGTGGCCGCAGAGGCATGTGGGTCAGGAGATTCTGAACGAAGCCGTCTCTCAAAGCTGAACTCCGGCAGCCTGGGGGCTTGGGGCCTCGTCTTCCTTGCTGGGTTCATGAAGTAGCAATATGCACAGCGAAAGGCTGGGCAACACACACACACACACACACACACACACACACACGGTCAGACACAGATACAGTATTTCCTTTATGTGTTAAATATATGTAACCTAGATAA
The DNA here is from genome assembly GCA_037576955.1 of Lepidarchus adonis. Taxonomy (NCBI): domain Eukaryota; kingdom Metazoa; phylum Chordata; class Actinopteri; order Characiformes; family Lepidarchidae; genus Lepidarchus; species Lepidarchus adonis. Next base: position 2,539,776 of record JBBIGC010000104.1, read on the forward strand.
CCACTTAACGTAAGAAGATCAACTTAATTTCCTTTTGGACCATTACTGTTTCAGTTTGATCAATTTGTTAAAATGCATTTTTAAACTCGTAAAATGATTAAACTGTGACATTTAATAATTCACTTTTAAATGTATTTAAATCATACAAAAAGTTTTTGTTACAAAATGTGACAATATTTAAGTACATTAATTTTATATTTCTGACCACAAATTTAAACAGAACATTAACCTCATTAATAGAAAACACGAGAAATTGAGGACATTTAAATATCAGACACAAAATGCTGATGATGCAAAAGAATCTTACACAAATATTCAAACTCCTCCTTCAGGGCCATGCCATTATGGGAGAAACACTGCTGACAAACTAGAGCATATCTGTGTGGAGGGAGCAAGAAAAAAAGAGGGGGTAAAAAAGTAGAATTGTGAGATTAGAAACATCTCGTTCAACAAACTGTCAGTGCAAATGTTTAGACTAATGTATGATCTTAAATGTTTATCATTACAAATGACCTGTTCTGAGGTCCATCTCCCACTAGGTACTCGACTACCCTGTCCACTGCACTGCGTTCTCGGGGAAGGATGGGCCGAGCCAGCGGGGGACCTGGGGGGTACATGCCTGAAAGATGACATCATGATGACAGATCATCACACAATATGACAAACTACAGTCACAACTATATAAACATTACCACCAGGGAGAAACAAAGGAGATTACCAGGAGAACTAATGGAATATTAGTCATCAGGGCCATATCTGAGATCATGGGGACTGTACCTTGTAGTACAAGTTATTTAATGTATTTATGCTTAATGTCTTTAGTTCATCTTCTATTTGGGTCACTGCTTTGTATATTTGAATATTTAGGCTGTGGGCAATCCATGCAATGTAATAGTTCCAATGGAATTGGACTAAGAAGCTTAACTAGCATTATCCTTTGGCTCCATTCACCCAAATTGCTTTCCATAATAGTCACAAATATGCTGTCTGATGCCGGAGACACTTAAAATATTTTTGAGATGGCTGAATGCATATATTACTATGTATAAATGTATGTGTAAATGTATAAATTCACTCATTTCATTTGAAAGTGGCTATATTACTGTTGGAAACATTGTGTTTACACAAAGAAACCTGAATATTGTAGAATGTTTCTCTATAGTAACCCATTTCACATTAAAGCACCATGAATGACCATTTACATCTCAGTAACTAAATTATGGAAAAACTGAAATTATTATGATGAATCATTTTGAGTTAACTGTATTTAAGTCCATGAAAAACTAATGTGATGAAACGGTCATTTGTAGGCATATCTTACTGTTTTATTGGTAATACAAAAAGAGTAAAGAGTTATTGTGAAAAAGTAAGATGCAAGAAAAATAAGTATGAAGTACTGCATTTGTCTGACCTGTTCCAGGTGCTGGTGAATAGGGGCTGATGGGTCTTCTTGGTGTCTCCATGGTGCTAGTCATTGCTGGGCTGGTTGCTGAAGCAGCAAGGCCCTTCTCAGGAGGGCCCCCGGGTGCTGCACGAAGGGGTGTTGCTCCAGGGGCCAAGAGGTGCGGCCCCGGAGTGGCCATAGCAACGTGACGCTGACGTAGGTCTGGGGGAGAACACAAAATAAGTTATAGTCATTTTTCACACACAAATACACACATTAACTCACTGTAACAGACCTTGTCCTGGTTTGGGAGTCATATGAGGTCGGACCGGAGTAGCTTCTGCTTCCTAATAAAATGAACAGATTTATTATACCGGACTTGCTCAGGTACACATTTGAATAAAATGCATTTGTGGCAATGATGGAATTAAAGGCAAATAAAAAATTAAATGCTTTTATACAAAATATAGACCTACCACTTTTTTCTTTGATTCAGGGTCAAATCTCTCCAAAATTAACTTGGCATTTTTGTAGGTCTCTGTTTCCATCACCTCTTCAAGCTGAAAAGACAAACCTCAGCAACTTCACTCTAATAGTATTTATGTGCAAATCTAAAAAGTAACAATGCAAAAATGTTGAGTAAATTTTGAGACAAAATGTTAAAACCCCAACACTTACTATTTTTCTTTTCTCCAACTTCAAATCCTCTAATTTTTCATCTGAAAGAGAAAAACCACACAAAAAAAACCTTCACCAGCAGATTATTTAATGAGCACGACTCCCAGAGCACAGAATTCTCAGATTGTTCTTTGTGTAATTTAGAGCGATGTACTACGAGCACTGCAAACAATAATTTCAAAATACAAGCAGAGGAAAAAGCCATTTTAAAAATCCAATTGTGTTCAAAAGCCCCCTAACTTAATACAATTAAAAACATTTTTACTTGACTGAAAGTTTTTGTTAAGAGTAAAGTCCCATTTTGCAGAAAAAAACCCTCTTTACATAAAGCATGATTTTTTAAAAAAAATTTTTTTACATTGAAGCAAACGGGAAAAAAAACATCAATACAGAAAATAAATTAAATCTAATATAATTATGCACCAAAAATACTGGAATACTAATTATGCACTATATAATTATCAAACAAGTGTTGTATAGAATAACACAATTGACTTAAAGATTTTTTTTAGGGGGTGCCTTTCGTTTTTTGGAAAATGTCTAGGTTTAATATTATTGATTTTCATCAACTTTCCAAATCCTTTCCAATGAAAGCATTCCCTCAGATAGATGAGGGTCTCATCAAAATACTGTGCTGTACGAAAGGCAATTGTACTAATTGTTTGTTGCCATTTATTTCAGCAGTGAATGTTTTTCAATTTAATAATAATTAAAATTTGTTTTGCTTGTAAAAAGTATCTAATGTGTTTTGGGAGGTGGTTAGAACATGGCCTCCAGTCATTGTATGAATGTCTGTAACTCTCAGTAGCAGCATTTGATTTAACCGCTGATTGAGTCCAAACCAGGGATTCGATGATTACTACAAATAATTCAGAGCTTCCACAAGGAGGGGTCTGGAAATGGTAACCAAACACGTTGACTAACATGTCCTGTTCACGAGATTAATTTTATTTGTATTGATTATAATATAAGTGAAAATAAAACAAAATACTTACTGCCTGTTTTAACAACTCAATTTAACAATAAATGTCTCAGGTGCTTTTTGCACAGTACTGTATATGCCCAATTCACAGCATGAGGACTGAACATCACCCAAGTAGTCAACAAAAACTCACTGTTTCTTTCGGTGCGTTTTGCAAAGAGGAAGAGAAGCAGCTTGCGTACAAACCAGACCCTGTAAAAAGAGATGTTAATATAATGAATTCATGAAATGAAAAAACAACAATCATTCATTTATAAAACAATTATCAAAAGGTCATTAACAATAATCAACTGGTCAGTGCAAACATTACTGTAACAAGTGGGCAATATGATATTTATTGTTATGAGAATTACATGACATTTCACATTTTCAGGAGCATATCATGGAAACCATTAGCAATTAAATAACCTTCATTAACTGCATGTTTTACCTAATGGGTTGTTATTGCTCATGTTCACCAACTAGACCATAACTGAGATTTTAGAGAAAATGGGATTGGAAAATAAAGACTAAAGAATTAAAGTGAACTACACCCCCCACCTTTTTCTAAACCTTTACCTATTTCCCTTTATTTTGTCCATTGTCAAATCCTTGTATGCAATGTATATGCTTGCAGACTTACTATTTCATTTTTTGTAATGTTTTTGTTAATTAACTGAATTTAGTGCAGTGCATAGTGCAAAATGCTGAATAAATAATACATATTGTTTGTCTTGGTATTTTTATTATTATTTATTATTATTTTTTATTAGTCAAGTTATTAGATGCCTCAAAAGCAAACACTGCGACAAAACATGTTTTAGAAAAAACTTATTGAGGTTTCTTGATATTTTTGACTATATAGCACACCCCACCTGCAAACTAATCAATTGTTTGAGACCATCTGATAAAGCAAGTGAGTCTCTGCTTGATTTAGTGAAATGCTACAGCCACATTAGCCCCTTGTGGAGAAGACTCGCAAATGGAACCAATTTTATTCCAGATAAATGTATAATTTGCTTCACTAGTGCTCAGGTTTCATATATTTTCTAGGCAGTTGAAGAAAACAGATTAGAAATAATAATTAAAAAACTAAAAAGCAGATGTTTCAGAATTATACATGATAACGATGCAGTGCTATGGCACTTCAGGACTGAAGGATGACCGGCCACATGGGTCAAAATGCTGAGTAAAAAGTGAAGAAGAGAGATGCTTACAGTGCTGGAAAGGCAATTAGGGGCAGTGCAGTGATGAGCCGGGCGCTCCACTGTTCGGGCAGGTACAGATAATAGACACCTACACAGGCAAGCAGGTAGAGGGTTGCGGAGTAGAAGAGCAGACGACCCACCCATAACTTCTGCAAGCGCTGATTCTTTGCACGAAATTCTTCAAGGTCTTTGATTTCCTACAAACATGCAAACAGATGCAACACAATATTATTTTCTGATAAGCAAGCTAATTAAAGGGAGCTCTAGTGTTTTTTTTACATTCTGCAAAGATTTAAACAAAGTCATTCAGAGCATTTTAAAATGAACACTTACAGGGTGAGAACAGTTCATATCATTGTTTGTTAGGAACCAGACCAAACAGTCCAATTCCAATAAGATGTCCAAAGCAATTCTCCTAAAAGTTAGTTATTACACTAAAGTTTATAAATATCTAGTATTGTTCACTGGATTAATTTTATTTGTATTGATTCTAATATTAGTGAAAATAAAACAAAACAATTACTGCCTGTTTTAATAACTCTTAAATATAAATGTATCATGTGCTTTTTGCACAGTACTGTTAATGCCCAATTCACAAGTGGAATTGACATCACCCAGTTTATACCAGTGTTTGTTAGGAACCAGACCAAAACGTCCAATTCCAATTAGATGAAACAGCAATTCTCCTAAAAGTTAGTTATTATACTAAAGGTTACACATACCGAGCCGTGGCACTAGTTTACAATGTAAAGCAACATAGGCCACAACTAATTGGTATAACAACCCTATAACGAAAGTGTTCAGTTTGGAAGGTGTGAACTAGCAGCAACCCTTAAATGTTACCTTATCCAGGTCCTCCAGAAGGTCCACAGTGGAGGCCTTGGACTGGAAGAGAAAGCCTCTTTAAAACCACAGTTAACCACTATGAACTATACTCAAATAATACTAAACCAAATAATGATAAACTCTTACCTTCCAACGCGAAATTAGGGCACCCATAGTAGTAGTTGTTCCCACCTGCACAACAATAACAGGTAAATAATTTAGTATAGTTAAAATGTAAGTGCAGCATGTTCAAATTTAATTTACTATTCCTATTTATAAAACCTCTCTAAACTTCAGTGCTGGCTGCTCAAACTAAGCAGCGCCATCTTGCAATGTTTTGCAAGATAGGGGAACAGGGGAAAACTCATTAGCTCCGCTACTGAAGAGGGGGGTAAGCTTAAAGAAAGCCTTGATTCACACCGTCCTGACCGGTCACACAAAGCCTAACACATTTACACAACCCTAAACACACCTAAACCCCTAACAGCCCCTCAACACCTACGAGCTGCAGTAACAGGGTTACTAAATGTGCCCCGTTACTCTCCTAGGTCAACACCCGGGCTCTTTTTCAGTCAGTCAGTCACATGCTGCTGCTCACTCACTATCGAGATATGGGACACACTGGCAAGCGGCCTAGTTCAGTTAACGTTGGATACACATCACAACTCTTTCCACTAATGCACTACACAAAAATACTGAAGCTCATACCTACCGAACTGACCCAGTACGTACGAGAACAAATATATAAACCTAATTTCTTTACCCAGTATAACCACCGGAACGGTGCTGTGCCTGAATGTGAAGTCAGCGCATGAACAGAGTGATTTGGGTGAATAGTCTCAGCAGACCCGTCAAAATAAAAGTCAAACTCCGTGTGAAAATACCCGGCTTTTGAATGACAATACAATCAATAGATAAACATATCTGTAGACTGAATGTTTGTAATTGTATAATTTATAAAGACATGCACACACACACACACACACACACACACACACACACACACACACACACACACACACACACACACACACA
>JBBIGC010000104.1:2558252-2568458 GCA_037576955.1 Lepidarchus adonis
GTGTGTGTGTGTGTGTGTGTGTGTGTGTGTGTGTGTGTGCGTGCGTGCGTGCGTGCGTGCGTGCGTGCGTGCGTGCGCCTTTTTTTGACTTTGATCATCCTCCTCCTGTGCTAGTGTTTTGCAGCCCACTCTGGTATTTGAAGTGGCCTAATAATTTGTCTGTTTTCCCCTCTTATGGCTCCTGATGTGTGAAGGTCAGTGTCTACTTTTGACAGTGACTTGGCTAAATCTAGCACTTGAATGCATTGTTGGTAATGAAGTGTCAGATTTAAAGATTCAAATTTGCTTTCAGATCTGTATCTGTATGAAGAATATTACTAAAATTTAAATGTGTGTTTATTCTTGTTCCAAATAAACAAAAATAAATCACAAGTGGTCATGTACATAAATAACATACACATAAGTAAACAAGGCAAATGCCCTCGCCGCCGCACTGTGTCCTTATCTTTCCCTGCGGGCCTGCGGAGTTTTCAGCCTCATGTCATCGCGCGGGATATTGCGACGCCTGCTGGTCATGTGGTGAACTGCTGTTGTTTAAACGACTCCAGAGCAAGTTTTTCTTATTAGAGCCTGACCTCTAGTGATGTACACTTGAAGTGAAAAAAAGAAGAATGGGCTTTTAATCTTTTCTAACTTCTATTTAAAGCTTGTGAACTGGTAAAACGCAATTAAGTTACAAATATGACATTATAAAACTGATAATTATTTAGAATAAATATGTATTGTGATTATACTTTATTTAAAAGTACACTTTATTTAATTTATTTTGTGAATTTCTGTATTTAATCATACTGTATGTTGTCACAATAAAGTCACAAGAGGACAGATGTTACAGTGTCTTTTCTCTGCTTTGCAATGGGGTCAAGAACACTTTGATGAAACTTTATTTTTTCAGTTGAATTTTATCTTAATGTGGTGGAGATAAAAAAAATCATCACTATTTGTTTTGAGCATTTAAAAGGGGAAACAGAAGTGCATATGACTTCTTCTTTTTTTCCTTCTTCTTTTTTCACAGTGCAATTAACAAGAGCTGCTTTGCCTACACACATGCCCATTAGGGTGCATTATTTTTTGGATACCACGAGTGGATGAACACCCTGGTTCTATTTTTCTTCTACAACATCATTACCATCATTATCACACAGTCCGACATGCAGGTAAGTTATGACAGACTTTCCAAAATTGAATAATAGGGGCAGCCATAGCCTAATGGTTAGAGAGGTGGGTTTGTGACCAAAGGGTCCCAGGTTCGATTCTCGGAACCAGGCAGCAGGCTGAAGTGCCCTTGAGCAAGGCACCTAACCCCCAACCGCTCACTATGTACGTCGCTCTGGATAAGAGCATTTGCCAAATGCTGTAAATGTAAATGAATAATGGATCATTATTCCCTTTTACTGAGTCAGATTCAGAAATCTTTCAACATTAGTTAGTGCTCATAGAGTCAAACAGGTCAAATACAATACTGAATAATTAATTAATTAATCATATTTTTGCACTTTCTGCATTTCATGGCCAGGTCAAAGTCCATAGATTGCCTTGTACACCCTTTCTTACAAACCTTAGCTGCTGTGTCATTCATAACCTGCTTCAGCTACTTCTACTACTTCTACTGAGACACAAGCCTGGGTCTGATCTTTGGGTCACTGAGCAAGGACGTATAATGGTGAAAGATCTGAAACAGCTAATGACCTGAGAGAAAATAACTGATGTGTCTCAGTTGTATTCACACAGCTACTTCAAATCGTGATGTAGTTATGAAATTAGTTCACATAACACTAACACCACTGACAAGTAAAGTGAATAACATTGACTCTCTAGTTATTTCATTATGATGGCACCTGTCAGGAGTTGGCATATATTAGATAGCAACTAAAAATGGGTGAGTGTAAGGATCTGAGCCACTTTGACCAGGGCCTTATTGTAGTGACTACACGTCAGATCATGTCCAGAACAGCAGGTCTGATGGAGTATTCCAGGTCTGCAATAGTTAGTACCAACAGTCACCCAAGGAAGAAAATCTGGTGAATCAGAGACAGGGTTAGGGGCACCCAAAGCTCATTAATTCACATGGGCAGTGAAGGGTAGCCTGTCTGGTCTGATCTCCTGTTGTATAAAATGTTAATGCTGACTCTGATAGAAAGGGGTCAGAACACAGTGCACCACAATCAGAATGTAGGGAACCTGCATTATACTAGGCAGGTGGTGTTAATGTCAAAACTGCAACTAACATTTGCTAACATTTTTAGTGTTGGCACTAAATTTACATTTTGGTCATTTCCTCTGGTACATACATTTCTGTTCCACTTAGGTGGTTTGAAAATTAAAGTGGTGTCATTCCAGAGAACCCATGTTGGTCATGCTTTATGCACTGCTCAACTTGTTCCCAATTCTCTGGATTCACTCTGCACTGAATAAGAAGTTTAAGTGTGTGCGTTGGAGGAAGGAGAATGCCCCAGCATGCACAGCAGTGTTAGTCCATTAACCGCCCCTGTTGGCCATCAGTTTGTGATACTAATACTTTGGGTTTGTGGCTTACTTTCAACCTAGAAGTGGTACTAAGATATAAAAGCCTCATACATGCTGCTGTGCACTGAGGGAGAATTGTTTCCATCACTAATTGTTGTGTTGGTCAAGAGTGGACCTGTCAGAAAGTAACCAATGATGAACTAGTAGTTCCCTATTCAAACACACCCTCGAGCAAACAACAACTAAACTGAAGAAGGTTTGTTTGAGCCAAATCACTAAACTGTGCTGAAGTTGAGCATAACAGGTTTAAATGGGTGCAAACCTCAAAAACCCAGTCGAGTATGAGTTTGGCACAGTGGCCAAGTACAGCTTCTGTGTTCTTATCCAAACTGACTATAATCAAATCAATCTACAGATCTGACAGTTTCACACTTGTACATACTTGTGTTCACACTACTTGCAGTAATATATACTTGCAACAAAATAATTAATTATGCTACTTGTGTCGTGCCTTATCATGGACGAAGAAGCACTTAAATAACTTAACATCAACTGATGCTGAAGCACTTAATGACAAAGAAGAATGACCTGGACTCGTATAGCACTCATATTCATGAATAGGTCATGTTTATTATGCTGTAGCACCTACCGTCTGTTTGGAATTACTCATTAGCACTTAATGATAGAATGTGTTTTTCTCATTCAGATAGCAATGTTGTAGCACCTATCATCTGCACTGTTGTAACACCTGCACTGTTTTCTATGGTAAGGAAGAATGTGTTGAACTCCCTGTAAACTCGCACATCAGTGTTGTCATGTCTGAATTTATGCCTGATTGTTCCTGAAGCTGGAAGTTGTTTTAGACAAAGGCATCAGCCAAATGAATAAATGTAAATGTAACTATTAGGAATTAGTTTTCATGCAGTTTTTTGCATGATTACTAAAAAAATAACGTAATTATAAAAAAAATGTTTTAAACTGGAGGTTTTTAACAGCTAATACATGAACTTTACATGTCTGTGATTAGTGGGGCCCCACAGGGAGGTGTATATCCTGCAGAAACACAGCAGTACAGTTTCAGTTGTTTGATTTCCTCTCAAATATGTCAAACTATCTATGTGCTCAGCCAAACCACTACACAGACTAAAAGTATCACGAAGTGCATCAAGTACGTGTTTGAAGGCACATCTGAGTCTCTGCCCTTACACTGCTTAGAAGGTGTGAAGTCCATTTGATGCCAATTCTCAAGAAGTTCAAGTCAAATCATTTATTTTATATACATTTATTCAACATTTTATTTAAAGAAAAAACATGATAACAGAATCCCAGAAATGTGAGTAAATATACATTTTAAAACTTGATCAAAATCGATTAGGAAGTTAATCATATGATGTATTTAATTCAATATTTAAAAAGCACAATATTTCAGACATGTCAATAAAGGTACATTGCATTACTGAATGTTAAAAATTTCAGCAGCTCAAGTCCTATTCAAATGCTGAAATAATTTTTTAAATGATAAAGCAATATGGAATTAAACATAAGATAAAGTGTAAGTCTAACTAAGTAGTTCCATTTATCTTCTTGAACTCTATAGAGTACAGCCTTCACTCTTGTTACCACATACCTTATGCAATAATTTCATAGATTCATTTACTAATAAAATTTATTTACTAATAAATAATAAAATAATAATCATAAGAGTTATATAAATCATAAATCATTATTTAAAAATCAAAAATTATTTAGTAACTACTATGAAACTAATAAGCAAATTATTTAGTGACAGGAGTGGGAAACTACAGTACACTGATCAGCTAGAACATTTAAACCACCTGAATACTGTGTATGTCCTCCTGTTGCTAATAGAACAGTTCTGACTCTGGTGCACTGTGTGTTCTGACCCCTTTCTATCAAAGTCCAAGCTAACATTTTGAGTTACAGTAGCTCTTCTGCGGGATTGGTCCAGATGGGTCAGTCTTCACTGCCCACATGCATTAGAGCCTTGGGCTTCAATCACGCTGATTCACCAGGCCTCCTTTCATTGCTTTTGGTAGGTACTAACTACAGCCTGTAACATACCATAAAAACTGCTGTTTTGGAGATGGTTGTGACTTCTTGATGTTGTGTAGTCATCACAATATGACCTTCATCAAAGTGGCTCAGATCCTTATGCTCACCCATTTTTCCAGCATAAGAACATTTAGAACTGACTGGTACCTAATATATTTCACTCCCTTGACAGGTACAAATGAAATGAGATCATGGGATAATCAAAGTTATTCACGTTCCCCGTCAGTGGTTTTATTGTTGTGGCTGATCATTGTATATACAGGGGGTGCTCGACTTATGGAATTTCGCAGTTAAGTCACTGTTCAACCCCATATCCTCAACCCCCACCCCCCATCCTTAAACAATGTACAGTGTAAAATTGAAAATAAAAGTAGATGGCATAAAGCGCTCAGAAAAAGGCATAACAGAGCCTCAGGGTGGTGAATGTCACCCTCTGGTGGACTGACAGAAGAATGGCCCCATTGCATTACACACATTGGTGCTTATTTAAACGATGTCACACTCAGACAAACAGAATGCCGATGTAAGTCGAGGACCCCTGTATCAGGATATAAGAGGTTAAAGATTCACCAGATATATTTAACAAAGCAATACAGAGTAATGTTTTGTAATGTAAGAATGGGAAATGTACAGATCTGGGGGAGCAGTTAAGGGGAGAATGAGGTGGTAGTCTCTGTCTCGAATCCAGCTGAAGACTTGCGTTTTCCACAGGAGTATATGACATGCCTCTGGCTGATGCATCCCAGATCCTTTAATAGTTTCAGCAGATCATTGCGAAACTTCACCCCAATGAAAGCATACAGGAAAGGGTTGACACAGCAGCGCACGAAGGCTATGCCACGGCTCACGTCCATGGCATAGAGGAGATTATTGTCATACTCGCAGACTGTGGTGTTTTGTGTGCTTAGACCCATCACCACATTGTAAGGCATCTGGCTGACCACAAAAACGACCACCACAGCAAAGATGACCTTCAGGGCCTTGTTCTTCTCAAAGTTCCTGGCCTGCACAAGGGTCTTGATGATGCAGCTGTAACAGAAGCCCATAATAAGTCCTGGCAGAATGAAACCAAGGACCATCTGGCTGACTTGCATGGAGGTCCGCATGTCTTCATGTGTTTGGCTGTACACCACACATTTGTTTTTGGGACTGACATGGGAGTAGATGATCTCAGGCAGTGAGAAAACAACGGCCATTACCCAAGTCACCACCGAAGATACCCGTCCATAGTGGGCAGCACTAGAGCGACATCGGTGGGCTGACACGGCTTTAGTGATGGAGAAGTACCTGTCCACACTGATGCAGGTCAGGAGGAACATTCCACTGAAAAAGCTGATCTTGTAGATGGAATACATGGCCTTGCATGGAAACTGGCCCAGAGGCCATTGGGTCATGACGCTAGTGGCCCAGAAGGGCAGGGAGATAGCAAAGAGCAGGTCAGCCACAGCCAGGTTCAGCAGGAAGATATCTGTCATTGTCTTAAGTCGCTTGAAATATATGTAGGTGAGAATAACAAGAAAGTTTCCCAAAAGAGCCAGGAAGCAGATAATGCTGTAGACTGTGGGTAAGAACCAAGATCTAAAGTTTCGGTTGGACTCTTTGCCACATGGAATGGCATACTTGTCGTAATCATAAATTGTGGAATATTCATCATAATCTGAAGTCACATTGGATCCACTTATCTGAAAATGATACAAATACAAATGTTAGCAGGCATGGTGGTGAAGATATTTTTCAAAACTGGTTACAATTTGCCTCTATTTAACAATACGAGCAACACTGTAGCACAACATGGCATCTACATAAGCCTTTCTTACACAGTGCTGTGAAAAAGTAACAAAGTCCTGATTTTTTTTTTACTTCATATCATCAAACAAAATATTTAATTAGGCAAAGTTGATTAAAGTAAATTCAAAATTCTGTTTTTAATGATGATTTCATTTATTAAGGGGGAAATCTATCTAAAAAGTAATTGCTCCCTAAATCTAACAAATGGTTGTGCCACCCTTGGCAGCGTGAATTGCCTGTTTAAGAGCATGCCTAAGCATCTCAATTGGATTTAAGTCCAGACTTTCACTAGGCTACTCCAAAATCTTAATTTTCTTCTTTTTTAAGCATTCAGAGGTAGACTTGCTGGTAATGTGCTTGTGCTTCTGGGACCAAACGGATGTCCAGAAATTATCTGTTAGGATTTGTTGGTACAGAGCAAATTTCATTGTTCCATCAATTACAGCCAGGCATCCAGGTCCTAACCCAGCAAAGCAGCCCCAGGCCATCACACTACCACCACCATGCTTGACTGTTGGTATAATGTTATTTTTTTTATAAAATGCTGTGTTTTACATCATATGTAACCTTTCCAAAAACATTTGTCTCTTAAGTCCATAACATTTTTCCCCAAAGGTGTTTGGGATCATCAAAGCATTTTGGGAAATGTGAGATAATGTGAGACCCGAAGGGAAGGTTCACCACTGTTCCAATTTTTCTCTAATTGTGGATGATGAATCTTACTGTGGTTTACTGAAGTCCCAAAGCTTTAGAGTTGGCTTTGTAACCCTGTTTTTCATCTTTTCTGATGTTTCTTTAGATCATGGTATGATGTGTTACTTTTTGAGATCTTTTAGCCTATGTCAGGCAGTTTCTATTTAAATGCTTTATTATGCTTAATAAATGAAATACTCTTTTTAAAACTGCATTTTGTGTTTACTCAATAATCAGCAAATACTGATTTTTTGAATAAGCCTTTATAAATGTCTATACAGGTTTAAGTACAGTTTTCTTAAATAGTATATGTAGCTGTTATTCAGCCTTGTAAATACTGGCCTTGAGTGTTATTGACACTCCATTAGACATTGTTGACCCTGGATTAGATGACAAATTTTCTCAGATATTAAGTTTGTGTCATTACACTTTTTCGGGTGAAGACACATCACATTATGACAACTGACTTTGTAGGTCAATTTATGTCACAGGGACATAAGGCAGATTTGCTGTGGCTGGTAGAGCATAAACGACAATGGTTCTGTGACCATATGGTATAGTGTGTTTCATATGTCAGTTGGCAGAAAGTGTTAAAAATTGGAATAAGCCTTTATAGATGTTTATTTAGGTCAGTAATGATAACCTTATGTAAGTAGCCTTATACTGCAAAAATAAAAAATAGAATATTAAAATGATTTCATTTTTATGTAATAAATCTTATTGTATTTCTCTGATGCTTTTGCTTATTTTGTGCTGAATAAAAATAAATCTGTCTAAATAAATTTTCAGTCTGGTAGTTTTTCTTTGCTAAATTTAACCCTTTACAACTGGAGTGTATGAGCATTGCCTTACTATGAAGTGTGACCAAAATGTTTCAACCACTCTATTAAATTTAAGGTTAGGGTTAGGTAGCATCTAAGGTACAGTCATAGGCATATGTATGCTAAAACTCTAAACAACACTGAAAAGTCTTGATTTAACATTGAAATTAGAAAGACGCTGGTTGGAGATCTGGACATGCATATTAGCTCTTGGGGCATCTAAATGGAATCACATCAAAACTAAATCAGGATTTGCAATAAAGGTTAAAAGGGGGGGGGGGGTGCAGCTTTACAGCATTTATATTTGATAGAATCTAAGCCTTAGAGATAATGTATTCCTGGTTTCACTTTAAAGCTTGAGGCTAAAATGTGTCGAACCTTCTATGAAAGTAGTGCACGTGTTGATGTGCAAAGCATGAATGTTACACTCTGGGGCAAGTAACATTACCTTAAAGTGGCAAGACCACATCAACAGGATAGGACCCAACACTAGCAATAAAAGAAAGCTTGAATTAGAATACTCATCATTATTAATATGTCACATATGGATTATCAACCTTTTAACAAAGCTCTACAAACGTGATTGAAATTGCCAACACTTTGAGGTGACACAGACAGTTTCTTCATGTATCTGCCAAATAAGCGTACAAACGATTTGATTTCTATTGGGTTATTCTGTTTTAAGATGCACTCACCCATCAAGGAGTTCATGTTTTTGAATGAGCGTGTCTTGATGTTCTCCTCACTACTACTTGAAGCACAGTGATCGCCGATGCTTTCTGTCTGCCCCTCTGCTCAGTATGGAACCACATCTCCTTTCTTTAAAGCCACAAGCAGAGGAAAAGGGTTTTCACCTCAGCCTGTTCTGTTTCGAGAAAAACAAGATTTTACCATTTATATGTACAGAGTTTAAGTAGTTGTTGACACCATTTTCTTGTTTTGCATTATTTCCTGACTTGCCTTGGAAATCACAAAGAAGCCATTTGACTTCTATAACTAATGTGGTTTATGGTGATACTACAAACACTGCTTATGTGTTTATATAACTATTGTATTTATTGTAACTTTCCCCCCACATTTCTCTAGCAAATACATGCTAATCTACACTAAATGAGATTTTCTTTCTATGTGTCAGTTTTAGGCATTTCCTGTCAGTATTAGCAGACAAATAATGGGTGCGTTTTCTGGGGAGGTCTATATATAAATCTTTGCATTGCAGTACCCTGCTCCCCATACATACAGCAGAGAGAATAAGTATTTGACACATCAGCATTTTTATCATTAAGGGTATTTCTAAATGGCTATTGACACAAAATTTGCTCCACATGTCAATATCAATTAACGTATTTAATTCATGTAAAGACATCTAAACATTTAAGTCCATAAATTGTTATGTGTATTAAAGTGAAAAGACAAAGGGAAAAAGTATTGAACACGGTGAAGATAACAAGGTGCAAAATGGCATAGAAAGCCAGAAGATCACCCGAAATCTGTCAGTATTGAGAGAGAAACCCTGCCCCCTATCAGTACTAATTAATATCAGCGTTTTTATTCCTAATTGATGGCCAATAAAGGCTTCTCATTAGCCAGGAGGCACATAGGAAAGACCTCATGATGGATAAAAGCAAAGAACTCTCCCAAGATCTTTGTAATCTTATCGTTGAAAAGCATTCTGATGGGAATAGTTTAAGGCGCATTTCCAGAATTCTGAATGTTCCTGTGAGCACTGTGGGGGCCATTATCTGGAAATGGAAAGAGCATCAGTTCACCATAAACCAGCCACGATCGGGTGCTCCACGTAAGATTCCTGAGGAGAGTTCTCCAAGGGCCAAGAATCACTCAGGCAGAACTTCTGGAAGACCTTGCATCAGCAGGTACTGTTGCTTCAAAGAAAACCATAAGCAATGCACTGAACCGCCATGGCATCTATTCACCCTCACCACGCAAGACTCCTTTGCTGACTAAAAAAACATGTTGAGGCTCGGTTAAAGTTTGTGAAACAGCATTTGGAGAAGCCTGTGGATTAATGGGAGACTATAGTATGGTCAGATAGAAGCAACATTTAACTTTTTGGCTGCCATTCTACACACCATGTTTGGAGAACAAATGGCACTGCCCACCACCCCAAGAACACCATACCAACAGTTAAGTTTAGGGGTGGAAGCATCATGGTTTTGGGCTGCTTTTCAGCAAGGGGTACTGGCACACATCATATTATTGAAGGCAGGATGAATGGAGAAATTTTCAGGGACATTCTGGATAAAAATCTGCTGGCATCTACCAGAAAGCTTACATTTACATTTACATTTATTCATTTGGCTGACGCTTTTATCCAAAGCGACTTCCAGGTTCAGGAAACAATCAA